>JBBPBX010051841.1:9151-24430 GCA_038048925.1 Garcialebias charrua
ACCCATTTGGTGAATGCACAGGTTACCGTGAGAAAATATTTATTTCCTCTAGAGCTCTTAGTGAGTGGTCCAACCCAGTCGATCTGGAGGTCAGACCATGGGAATGCAATGCCTCTGCTTTGCAGTGGTGCTCTGTGAAGTGGTCTGGTTGGCTGAAACTGGCCACAGACCACGCACCCTTCAATGTAGTCCTTGACATCCTTTTTCATTCCAGGCCAATAGGCAATTTGTTTTAATGCCGTCAGCGTGGCTTTATCTCCTTTGTGTCCTGCGGACGGGAGATCATGGGCATGAACTAACATCACCCCCCTTTGGTCATGGGGAACCACGAACACAGGTGAGGACGTTGGTCCATGAGCAAAAGTTAAGATGCCCTTGATTAGTTTTAGCTGTTTGCGCAGCTGATAGAGGACCTTAAGGTCTGGATCGGAATCCAGGTCGTCTTTAGACGGACTATTTTTGTTCGGATCAGTCAGGTACAGTATCATGGAGTTGATAGCAGGATCCGACTTTTGTAGTTGGATGATGTCTGGGTCAGTCAGTGCGGGTCGTACAGAGACTGCGTTGTCAGCAGGTCTGGCTGCGGCCTGTGCACGTGTGACTGCCATAACTCTGACTGAAGGATGTGTTGGCAGAGTCTCGATTAACCAGGAGGGGTCGAAGGACCATAGAGGACCTTCGTCGGCTCCTTCTTTGGCTAAGGAATCTGCAATGTCATTGTAGTGCTTGTCATCGCCTGGGACTCTAGAATGCCCTGGAACTTTCTTCCAGTAGATCTGTAAGTCGTGTGATGTCACCAAGTGATCACACGCTATGAAAAGCTCTTTGTGTTTGACCACTTTTCTGTCGCTTGTTAGGAAACCGTTCAGTTTCCACACAGCGAGGTGACAAGCGAAACTCAAACGAGCATAGTTAGAGTCAGTGCAGATGACTAGCGTCTTGATAGAGCGTTCTACTACCATCTGGAGAGCTATTAGGATTCCTGCAATCTCAGCGTACTGAGAAGTCTGAGATCCTAATTTGTAGCTGAAAGTTATCTGCTCTTGGTCTTGGAGGAGGACCCCTCCAACACCTGCTCTGCAGATTTTGTCGCGGAGGAATGAAGATCCATCCACGTACAATGTTGTCATATCTTTGCAGATATTGTCATCAAAGAAGTGGTGATTCGGGTCTTCAGTTACTGGGGGTTTCACCTCAACCGGCGGCTGGGTGGCTGGTACATCTTGTGTACACTTCTGGCAGATTGCCAAGTCCGTCCCCAGATGTGACTTCTTGTTTTGACCATAACGTATGTCTAGGTTAAAACTTTGAAGCGCCATGAGCCACGTTGCAACACGTGAGTTTGTCACCACACCATCTCTGATGCGTTCACTGTTAAGAAAGGTCACTGGCTGGTGTTGTGTTTCCACAATGATTTTCTGTCCACCAATGTAGCTGGAGAAATGTTTAACTGCCCACACTGTGGTCAGTAAAGCTTTCTCACAGTCTGAGAATCTCAACTCGGGGCCTGCCATCGTTTTGCTGGCATAGGCTACTACACGTTTGTCTCTGTCGTGTATCTGGTACAGACCTGCACTTATGCAATGAGCTGAGAAGCCCACTTCCAAGTAAAACTCTTTGTTGTAGTCTGGGTAGACTAAACAAGGGGCTGACTTGATCCTGTTTATAAGAGCGTCCATTGCCTGTTGCTGTTTGTCAGTCCAAACAAATGGTACGTCTTTTTTAAGGAGTTCAGTCAGTGGTTTCGCAAGGTCCGCATAGTTTTCGATGAACTGGTTCGAGTAGTTACACACGCCCAGAAAACTTTGTAGTTCTTTGAGATTGGTGGGGACTTTGAGATTGTCGAGGCCTTGGGTGCGAGTCAGCTGTGGTTGTACTCCGTCAGGACCTACAAGTAGGCCAACGTAGTCCACTTTGGTTCTGCACCATTGGCATTTTGACAGTGATATCTTAGCACCAGCAGTTGTCAGCTGATTCAGAACGTGGTCGATCTCAGCCAAATGTGAGTCCAGTGTTGGCTGCCTCAAAAGGACATCGTCCACGTAGATCAGTGTTCCACGCTCGTGGGCGTCTGGACATGCTTTGTTCAAGAAGATGTTGAACTCTGCAGGTGAGTTAGCGTAGCCAAAGGGACACCTGTTAAAGGTGTACTGACGGCCACCAAAAGTGAAAGCTAGTTTGTACTGGTCCTCGGCGCGCACAGGGATGGTCCAAAAACCAGAGGCGACGTCGAGAGTCGAGAAGTACTTACCATTGGTGACCTTGGGCAGTTCCTGTTGGAGTTGCGTCATAGGCCATCTGGATAAGGGAACTTGTTTGTTTAGCTTTCGGTAGTCTATAGTGAGTCTCCACTTACCATTAGGTTTTAACACCGGCCATAAAGGCGCAGAGTAAGTGCTGTTACAGTATCGGATGATACCTTTTTCTAACAGGTCATTAATGATTTCTCTGACAGGTTGATGTGCTGCCAGAGGAATCTTGTACTGTCTGACAAATGCAGGGGGAGCATTAGGCGGGGTTGGGATGCTCACTGTGTGGAGCGTGGTCAACCCACAATCCATCGAGTCAGTTGAGAATGATTTCTCATATTTTAGAAGAACTTTGCGAAGTTTGTCCCTTTCTTCATCAGTTTTCAGGGCGTCGGCTTGGGCGACCACCTGGTCAATCTGTGAAGCAACTGAGAGGGATTCTTGTTCTTTGGGGAGCTCCAGTGAGTCCCCTTCAGTGTCGTAAAACCTGTCAACAGGTAGTGCACTGTAAGTTTGGGGGCATAGACTGTCTCCTTTGTTGAAACCGAACCTGCGGACAGTGTCCTGGTCGGACTCAGTGGGGGAGAAAAGAGCTATGGCCTGTGTTGGTTTCGTGAACAAGACTTGCCCCGTGTGTTGATATGGGATCAAGTTCTCTGGGAGTCCTCCCAGAAATGGAATGCTTAGCTCAAAATCATGAAAATCAGTGGAGATCAACCATCCTAGCTGTGTGTTTTTTGGGATCAGTACCTCTTCTGTGCTTGTGTTGCACACAGCAACAGTCGTGGTTCTGCAGTCGAGGGTCACTTGGAATGTGGCCTCCATGGACAGTCCTAAGTTGAAAAACATAGGAGATGGTTGAAAGTATGCCAGTTTTGTGCTAATAGCTTGTCCTTTCATGATGTGAAACATCACCGGCATGTTCATAACCTGAGGTGGTACCGCAGTGTTATGGCTGTTAGCAATCTGACAGACCTCTGGAATGGTCTGTCCAGCCTTAAGGTTCTCTGTTGTTAGCACAGGAGAGTCCTTTGTGGCTGTGTCTAGTGACCACAGTACATTGTTGTTGATGTCCACTCGGACACCTAACCTTACCAAAATGTCGGAGCCTATGTAGGTTGCATGTGGTAAGTTCGGGACCACGAGGAACGGGTGATCCAGTTCTCGTTGGTTCCAGATTAGTTTCAGGTCAATGATCCCTATTGCGGTCATTACCTGTTTATCGTTGGGGTCCAACGAAAAGCGGAAAGCCTTTTTGTTCATTTCTAGACCCAACTGTTTTTTAACCAAGGTTCCATAGAAAGCTTGGCTGATCGCTGATTTCTCCGTCCAAGGAGACAAAACAGCATCATCGGTGTGGGATCCTTGGATCTCAACACCTTTGACTACCTGCGGTAGGTAGTGTTCAGTGAGTGCTGACTGTTTCAGCTCGCAGAGGAGGCTCTCTTGTTGGGCCTTTTCTGCCTCACCTGTTGCTGAAGGTTCACTTACCGGGATTGTGCTCTCGTTGGAGGACCCCTTTGTGCCTTCCGCGGTACCTGCTGTAAAACAGTCAGTGTCACCATGTGTAGGCATATCGATCGGCAGTGGTTGGCTCACTCTGGTCCACATTGTTTGATCGCCATAATCTATAATCGCGTCAAAGCGGTTTATAAAGTCTTGGCCCACCAAAAATGGGAATGAGTCAACGGTGGACACGTGTACCGGGTGGTATAGCGTCATTTCACCAATCTGCATATGAACCATGGCTATAGCTGTAAGGGTTGTACTCGTCTCTGAGAGTCCCTGCAGTACTACAGCACATTCTTTGAGGGGTATTTCCCTGTCAACCCCGGTAGCGGCTATGATGGGCCCTGTGAGTGAAAATAAGGCACATTCGATCCAATCTGCTTTGGTCGGGTCGTGACCTTGAGGTGGCACAGGCTGCCCTGTATCAGAGGTGTCAGGGGTCTCACCCTCTGTGCCTGCCATCTTTTATCTGGATTTTCAGTGAAAATCAAAATAAAAGATGTTCTGTATTCGTTATTCTAAACTTTTCACTATTTGAAATAAACAGGAAAGTTTAAATGTGCACAGGACAACTGTGGAAGATGATGTGTCAGAGAAAGGAAGAGAAAGGAAAACTTTTCAGTTATCTGGAGTGAAAACTGTACTTTTGTTTGTTATTTTAAATTCTTTGTATTTAAAATAAGCAAAAATGTTTGTCCGTACCTCTGTTATTCTAAATATTTTATTTAAAATAAACAGGAGCTATTGTTTGTGTACAGAACAAAATTAAAAGCTGGTAACTCACCATAAAATGCTGACTTTTTATGATGTTTTTTGTGAATGTGACTGTTCGTCACTGAAAGTGCACCAGGAAATGACGACACAAATAGGCGGGTCGACGCAGCGCGTCACCAGCTCTGCTGTGCTGAGCGAGGCGGAGCTCGCTACACAGATACGTGACGTCAACCAATCAATCACAGTGCTTGTAGTCCTTTTCCCAAGCAACCATGGTAAATGTAGTTTTCTAACCTTCGACCAATGAAGTACCGGAAATGACGACAAAGTGGGTTGGTCGCAACGGCGTGCGTTCCCACAACAGCGAATCAGCGTTCGCCACGAGTGATTGACAGCTCCCAGCTCTCGTTTCATCCAATCACAGCTCATAAACAAACGTGTACTTGGACACGTAGCTCTAACGTTAGCTCGCACAACAGACCACAACTTTATAGACTCTTAAAACAACTCAGACGCTACAAATTAACTTTCCAAAATTCTGAAACATGCGGCGAACACACCTAGACAGGCCAACTTAGTTACGCTCAGTAACACAGCACTGCAGCTGTTGAACAAACACGGACTCTCTCGGAGCGCGTTTAAGGTCGGTTCCGGTCCACTTTGTCGTGGATCAGAAACTCGGGTCTGAACAGAACCGCTATCCGACACGTTCTAACAGTAATATGCTTCTTTGACCTGCTCTAAAATGTAAAATACCACAACAGCAATCTTGTAGATGTTAAATTAGCTTTCAGGCTTCTGACTCGGCGGTCAAACAAAGCTTTGTACAGGAGTCTGCGTGAACTGGACCGAACCAGAACCACCACAGACCACGGCTGACAAAACTTCACCTGAATGCTTCCAACAGCGTCTAACAGAGTTGAAACAATAATAATCTCACAGCTTCAAATGATAAAAACATGCAGAATCTGCCTGCTTTGAACACTTCCAGCCAAAAGTATTATCCTCAGAGTTTAAAACTTGGATCCGTTTATGCAAACATGACGTTACAGTTCATGAGAAACCACAGAAATCAATAAACTTTCAGAACCGGTACGAGCCACCAGATGTAAGAATTAATGAGGAGGTCAATATTAATACTGATCTCCTTTTTATCTTAATTAATCTACTTATTCAGATTGAATAGTAAATTCACGGATTCTGTTCTTTTTCAGTTTACCCAATATTTCTGTGATCTTTATGATGGATAAATACACAAAGCCATTAAGTGACAAAGACGTTAACTTAGTTTGATATGTCAAAGAGACACTATCATTTATTTAAAATAAATCAACTAAATTAACACCATTACACTTGATTGACATGATTTCACTTTCTTTCAATTCAAATACGTCAGCACACTTGATTTAACACAACAGACATAAATACTAGATGTTACACATATTTAGTCTGAGGGGCATTTCAGCTTAAAATAGTTTCCAGCTTAAGATTGAGAGGGAAAGGGAAAAGGAGGAAAGATTTATGGAGGAAGAAAAGTTAAGAGTCAGGGAGTTATCTTGATGTGTTTTAACCAGAAACATGGCAGTTCTCCGGCCGATTAAAGCTACACGTTGGTACCCTTGGCAAAGCATTTGACGACTTGTTACCTCGTGAAGATGGTCAGTCTCCCTCGGTCCAGTTTGGTCAGTTCGTTTACCATTCTCAGCGTCTCCAGACGTGCGCCTTGACTCGAACCGAAGTAACGGCAGCTCCTGGTGCTGTTGTTCAAGATAAGACGTTCCTTAAAGGAATGTCAATAAAAGAGAGCTTTTCAGCTGTTGAAGATGGCTTATAACTTGGCATGTTATAAGTCTTTAACTGAATGACATGGTCATTAGCGTGTTGACCAGACGATCATCAGTTCTTTGGAGAAGACCATAGTTTGAGGCTTACTCCAGCAGACTTTTTAGAGAAAGTAAGATGTGAAGGTTTTAACTGAGACGTGACCCAGAAAATGTGTTCTTTCTGATTGGCCGAATGGCATCATAAGTTGATGTGAGGATGACATCAACATGTTGAAAGGGGGTCAAAAGATTAGTTTGTCAGAAAGATAAAGTGTTAGTTTCAGATGTCAGCATTTTATCATAAAACTGATTCCTTTGCTTTAACACTTTAACAAAATACTGTTGGTTTGATTAAAACAACGTCATTAAGCATCACATATGGGACCTATTAATGATAATAGCTTGATTATTAAATAGGACAAAAACAAAAGTCTTTGGGTGTCTAGATTGTCCTGAGCTCAAGCTAAAATGAATGAGATAAAGTGTTCCTTTTATCTTCACATGCAAGTTCGAGAGGAGAGGAGAAATCCTCCATGTACAACATTTTGAATTAAGCAGAGTATTTGATTTATCTGACATTAAAATGTACTGATGCTCTTACAAATAAAATTATTCATTTGATAACATTTGAATTAACAAAATTAAAAGAAGTCTCTGTGACCCGAGATTGCACCTTTGACACAGCAGTGAAACACAGTTTAACTCTCACAGAATAACACAGCTTAAAAGCACACATCATGAAAATGACAAAAGTTATTCTTTTGATCACATCAGCCTAAAATCAAAGATAGAAATAGTCTCTTATTGGTGACTATGTTATCAGATTATAGCTAAATGAATAATTTTGTAGTAAATGTCTTGCTTTACTGAGAGGTCAGTAAAGGTCATCACTGGACAGTTCAAAAACCTTAATTTGACCCTGGGTAGGTCCACTACACCTGCAAATGTCCAGGTTCCTGTCAGTATCCCAGACATCCTTTTATCCGATCCAGTGCAGCCACTACCAGCAAAGACTTTCTGAAGTGGTGGGAGTGGGAAAGCATTGGAGCAACCTGTGTGCCAAGATGTGGAGGATGTCGTTGTGGGAATTGTCAACCCGGAGGGAAGGAAATGTCTTTGGCTGAGGAGAAAGAGATGGAGATGGTGAGAAATGGTTTGACATATGTGAATGGTGACCATCACACTCCTGAACCTCACTGGCATGCCAAATATCCGTGGACCGAAGATCTGGCTTCCCTTCCTAATAATAAGAAAGCAGTAGAAGCTACGTTCCTCAGGACAGAAAAACAGTTGGCAAAGGATCCAGAGTGGAAATTGGCCTATGCTTCACAAGTCCATGACATGGTCGATCGCAAAGCTGCAGTGAAACTGTCCAAGGAAGTACTACAAAACTGGACTGGGCCAGTGTGGTATATAAGTCATCTGATTGCACCAAATCCACATTCTATATCTACTCCAGTGAGGTTAGTGTGGAACAGCAGCCAGAAGTACAGAGGTCTGAGTTTAAACGACATGCTGATTAAAGGTCCTGATGTCTTAAATCCAATCAGAGCAGTCTTCCTGAGGTTCCGAGTGGGAGTTTTTGCTGCCCTTGGTGATATCCAAAAAATGTATAACTCTGTGTGGTTGGAGGAGAAAGAAGTTCATCTGCACAGGTTTCGATGGCGTGACAGTGAAAAGGCTGAAATAGAAGAGTTTGCCATAACAAGGGTCAATATTGGAGATAAACCCGCTGGCTGTATAGCCCAAGTTGCCATGCGGGAGACTGCCAACCTACCCCCATTCTCACATTTTAAAGAAGAGAAACATGTGCTAGAGGAAGACGTCTACGTCGATGACATCTTGACATCTCACAATAACCTTGACCACTTGAAACTCCTCACATCCAACATTGAGCAGATCCTTAAAGCTGGAGGATTTTTCATGAAGCCCTGGGTCTACTCTAGTCAAAGTGGGAGGGAGGAGTTAGGAAAAGTTAACATGGAGTTGAAGACCATGATCTTACCTAACCAGCTCTCTGAAAAAGACAACAAAGCCCTTGGTCTGGGTTACACCGTTGGATATGACAAGCTACATGTTATGGCCGCAGTGAACTTCTCCAAGAGAAAAGGGAAAATGCGCATCGGTCAGGACCTGTTGAAAGAAGAAGTAAGAGGGCAAACCCCAAATCCTCTTACCAGAAGAGAACTGTTAAGTCAAGTCTCTGCCCTCTATGATCCACTTGGTCTTGTGACTCCTGTAAAGCAGAAGGGAGCTATTCTGGTTCGAAGGGCTTTTCAAGAAGCCAAGCAAATGTATTGTACAAGAGACACCTGGGACGCTGCTCTGTCCAAAGAACTCAGAGAGGATGCCGTAAAGCTGCTAGAAGAATATGCCGACCTGAGCCAACTCAGATTCATCAGATCCCTAACACCCTTGGATCCACATGCAAGTCCAATTGGCATCACATTTTCTGATGGCAGTGAGCATGCATATGGTGCTGTGTTGTATCTACGTTGGAACTGCACTAATGGTGTCAGTGTGAGGCTGGTTGAGTCTAAGGCTAAGCTGACCCCTTTCAACCACAATGGTGACCCCGTCAAATTGGAGATATGTGGGGCAGTCTTTGTAGCCCGGCTAAAAACCTATTTCCAGAAACATTGCCGAATCAAAGTTGAGTAGTGGTTCCATCTTGTTGACAGTCAAACTGTCTTGGGTGTAATACAGCGAGAGAGCTATGGATATCAGACCTTCTTCGCCAATCGCGTTGGTGAGATCCAGAGCAGCACTAATGTCCGAGACTGGTGGTGGATACCAGGATCAGCAAATATTGCAGATATTATCACCAGAGGGGCAAGTCCTGCTTACTTAACCGAAGACTCAGAGTGGCAATTGGGTCCAAGTTTCCTTCAACTTCCTGAAAGTGAGTGGCCAAAGAAATCTGCAAATGATGTTGCTGTGCAAGCGAGAGACAATGTTATAAAAATACAGAAGAAAACATTTGTTGCTGTACTTACCCGAAGTCAGCTGAAGGAACAAAATTCAATCAGAGTCCAGAATAAAGTGATCATCTCTAGGAGGCCACCTGCAACTGCAGTAGTCCAGCAACTAGTGGACGTAAGACACTTCAGCAGTCTGAGGAAATTGATAGGAATAATTACATGGATTTGGAGAGCAGCAAAAGGGTTCCTGCATGCCAAGATCTCAGACAAAGAAAAGTGGGAGGCGGTGCCTTTGTCAGGTGTCATTACAGTTGGCATCAGAGGTCATCCCCAGAAAGTGTGGTCGGACCCAGGTACAAACTTTATTGGGGCAAAGCCTATTTTGCAGGAGATATATGCTTACCTGAAACAGCAAGACAAAATCTCACTTGAAGAGTATGCTGCGAAGAATGGTACTTACTGGACGTGGAGAATTCTTCCAGCCGATTCACCACATCGCAACGGCGCAGCTGAAGCTGCTGTCAAGATTCTTAAGAGAGCGCTCCAAAGTCTTGGCAGAGTGGAAGGCCTAACCTTCAGTGAGTTCCTCACAACGATTCAGCTAGCTGCCAATCTAGCCAACGAAAGACCTATTGATGCTAGAGTACAGAGCCATGAAGACCGAATCCAGTACATCACACCAAACACCCTGTTGCTCGGTCGAGCTACACAAAGTGGAGATTTCAAGGAATTTGACTATACCACGTATCCCTTTAAAAGGCTGCAAGGAATGCAAACTCAAGTTGATCGCTTTTGGAGGTCCTGGAGTCAACTTGCAGGTCCACACTTGTTTGTCCGTGGCAAGTGGCATACTGCTGAAAGGAATGTTACTGTCGGCGATGTGGTCTGGCTCTGCGACCAAAACGCGCTAAGGGGGCAATTCAAGATAGGTAGAGTTGTTGCTGTGAATCCTGATTGCAAAGGTATAGTCCGGGATGTTTATGTGAAAGTTCCTCCAAGTGGGTGTAGTTTGGGAAACACACCAAAGTCTCCTATGAAATGTTCTGGGGAGTTTCAAGGCACCATACTCCATCGGGACGTCCGGCGCCTTGTAGTACTCATCCCAGCAGAAGACCAAGCAGAGGGAACAAGTGCGCTTGGAAAATGCGATCTTCCCAGGTAAAACCTTGCAAGATCGAGTGGGAGGTGTTGCGCTGAGCTGCTCATGGATTAAGATGTTGGTGCATGAACACATTTGTGTGTGCATGAACACACACTAGTGTGCTGCTCTGCAGCACTTCTCAGCAGGTGAAAGCGATCTGGTCTAATCAGCAGCACCCTCAACTCAGGTAATATAAGGAAGAACCAACCCATTTTGCTGGTTTTGCAACAGAGCTAAGAAAGGCAAAAAACAATCTGCAAAACAGCATTCCATGGGAAAGGACTTAGATTAAACAAGGACTACCGGTAAGCCATTTAAGCTGCCATAAGGACTTAAATGAGATGAAATTTAACTTTTGTGTTTGTGTTTAGAAAAGAAAAGAAGAACTGCAGAAGTTATTTTAGTCCTGCTTGCTTTAGTCCTCCAGATTCAAATGATTTAATGCTCTAATTTATGGTTAAAATTGTGAAAGAAATGTATAAATGTATATATATAAGATTAGGAAGATAAGATATATGTATAAATGTAGATATATGGGGCGGCCGTGGCGTAGTGGTAATGGCAGTCGTCCCCCGATAGGAAGGTTTGCGGTTCGAATCCCGGTTCCCCACACCATGTGTCGTTGTGTCCTTGGGCAAGACACTTAACCCTGAGTTGCTCCCGGTAGGACTGGAAAGCACCTTGCATGGTAGTCTGCCGCTACCGGTGTATGAATGTGTGTAGCATTCAATGTGTGTAGCACTTTGAGATTTTCACTAATGAAAAGTGCGTTATAAATTGAATTCATTATTATTATATGTATAAATGTACTATATATGTAAGATTAAAAATGGAGATAGTTATTAAGATAAATCTTTAACTTAAATCAAATTAAATCAAATGTAATTAAGATAAATTAGTAACTTAAATTAAGTCAAAGTCAAAGTCAACTTTATTGTCAGAACTGCAATATGTACAGGACATACACAGGACCGAAATTGCGTTTCTCTCAGTCCCTCGGTGCAACAGTAACCATCTAAACACTAAACACTAAAACATTTAATAAACATAAGCATAAAATAGTAAAAGTGTAACACTGTCCTGAGTTTTTCATAATAGTATAAAAGTATGAAAATTTACACCAACACTGAAACACCAAACACCCCTGAAACACCAAACACCCAATGAACATAAGCATAAAATGAAATAATAAAAGTGTAATACTGTCCTGAGTTTTTGCATAGTAGTATAAAAAGTATAAAAAGTATATCTATAAAATAAACTGAAGGTTCTAGCATTGACATTTGCAAAGAGTGGCACAGCAGCATATAAGTTAATGTACACAGTATATGTATGAGGTAGTTGATGTTGGTATAGAGGCAAAGTGGCATATGCAGTGAGGCACATAAGGCACATTTGGCATCCTTAGATAAGGCTAGTCAGAGAATGCTGTATATGTATCTGCAGTAGTATAGATAAAAGTAGTGTAAATGTAAACAGTAGTAATAAATGTAAAGCAGTAGTAGTAAATGTTAAATGTCTTATTGTATGTATTTGTATTTATATTGTATGTGTTTCTAGGTTTTTCACCTCGTCACCTCGACTGAATCACATTCACTGGTGCAAATAAAAGGTTGTGAGTGAAATCCTGAAGTCTCCTAAGTCCTCCTTTTCAAGTGTGGGAAGCCATGTGCTTAATGAAATTTCAGATCAACCCCAAATAGTTAATGTTTTAACATCTTTGTCAGTCCGTGAAAGGTGGGCACGCTTACTGGTTTGGAAGAAAACAAACAGACTTAATTAAAAATAATGAATATTTATTAAAGAAGTCTTGTGACAGAAAAAGTAAAAACATACATGTTCAGATACACATACTGTTATTTGCTAGGGTTAAGCATCAATTTTAAACCCCGCCACGAACAACAGCAAAGCCTTCAAGCTTTCACACACACTCAGAAAAAGGCATTGAAATAAAAAGATCAGAATCCCTCACCGTTGAATGCAAACGAGGAGGCCGCTTCGTTCAGTGGGAGATGTTCTTCAATGCAAAACCGGGCGTTGATCAGACCCTCGGCAGACCTCAATGTTTATCTGAACAGAACTCATTTTATACCTTTGTGGAGTATGACTTCATTCACTCCCATCAAATATGTTTTCAATCAAACCTTGCTCCTCAAGACAGTACCAGGCACTGTTTCTGTTTCATCTGTCAGCCACAATGTCAGCCTGCCCTTAATTGCTGAGCTGTGCTCGTCAACATCTCACAAACTTGGCTGTGAGATGCATGGAAACATATTATTTGCCTAACTCCCTTTCAGAAGAACTGCAAAGTTTGAAGTGAGATGGGTGATATGCATTCATTCCATCAAAGACCAGTTTTTCGAGAAGGATGGGACCCCTTATCATTCAAAGAAACCCTGGACCTTTGAAGCAAAGCCACAAAACCCCCCACTTCAAGACTTTAATAATAATAATAATAATAATACATTTTATTTGTAGGCGCCTTTCTTGGCACTCAAGGTCACCTTACATTGTCAATCATAAAAAATAAAATAAAAATAAACCAGACACATTAAAAACATAGAAAAAACAAGTAAAATGAATTTAAAAAATAAAATAAAAAAATAAGACAATGCAATTGTTATCATGCATAGGCTACTTTAAACAGGTGAGTTTTGAGTTTGACTTTGAAATGTGGCAATGAGTCTGTGTTGCGAATATCAGGTGGGAGTGAGTTCCAGAGCTGGGGAGCAGAGCAGCTGAATGCTCTGTTCCCCATAGTAACAAGACGGGCAATGGGAACAATGAGCTGGATGGAAGAAGAGGATCTGAGGGTACGAGCAGGTGTAGCAATGTGAATAATGTCTGAAAGGTATGGAGGAGCAAGGTTGTGGACAGCTTTGAATGTAAGGAGGAGTATTTTGTAATTGATGCGATATGGGATGGGAAGCCAATGAAGCTGTTTTAAAACAGGTGTGATGTGATGGATTGAGGGGGTCCGTGTAATGATACGGGCAGCTGAATTTTGGACCAGTTGTAATTTACGAAGGGTTTTCTGGGGTAGGCCAAAAAGAAGAGAATTACAATAATCTAAACGAGAGGTGACTAGACTGTGAACCAGAACAGCAGTGGAGTGAGGAGTGAGGGAAGGACGGAGACGATTAATGTTTCGAAGATGAAAGTAGGCTGACCGAGTGATATTATTGACATGGGAAGAGAAAGAGAGGGTGCTATCAAAGATGACACCCAGACTCTTAACCTGATGGGAGGGAAAGATGGAAGTGTTATCAACTGGAATGGAGAAGCTATGAAGTTTGTTTAGTATTGATTTAGTTCCAATTAAAAGAAGTTCTGTTTTATTGCAATTTAGTTTAAGAAAATTTAAAGTGAACCAGTGTTTTATTTCAAGCAGACAATCAGTGAGGGACGAAGGTGGAAGTGCAGAATTAGGTTTGGTTGAAAGATAGAGTTGGGTGTCATCCGCGTAGCAGTGAAACTGAATATGATATTTGCGAAAAATGAAACCAAGAGGGAGAAGGTAAATGATAAACAATAAGGGTCCCAGGACTGAGCCTTGTGGAACACCTGAGGTAACGGAAACAGGATGAGACGTGGATGATTTTAATTGAACAAACTGAGTGCGGCCAGAAAGGTATGAATGAAACCAGTTGAGAGGTGTATCTACAATGCCAAGAGAGGAAAGTCTGTCCAGAAGAATTTTGTGTGAAATTGTGTCAAAGGCCGCAGTCAGATCAAGCAGAAGGAGAATGGATAATAAACCAGAGTCGGCAGCGAGGAGAAGGTCATTGGTGATTTTTATGAGTGCAGTTTCAGTACTGTGGAGCGGACGGAAACCAGATTGAAATGAAACATCTTGAACTAAAATGTTTTTCCTCACAAGTGTTGCATTAAGCATTAATTATTAACTTAAAAATTGATCAACATTTAGTCAGAAAATCATTAATAAAAACTCCTAATTCATCCCATCCTCTGATATTCTGACTAATTTTGAAAATTTTCCCTGTCCCCTCATGGGACATTTCTAAGACAGTGTTACAAACTAATTTAATTATATGATCCTTCCTACAAAACAAAGCACTAAAAACAAAAGTAAGGAGGGATACTGCACATTCTCATTTTATTAGTTTTAAACCATATGTAACCCACTTTATTAGTTTAAACCACTGTAAAACTTTATGTATAAACCTTCTCCTGTTCAACACATGTGAACGCCTTGAAATCAAACAGCCAGACTTACAAACTCAATCATAAGTTTCGGCACCATGGATCGGGTCCGTTCATTGGCCATCAGAAGGGACCCAAAATCAATGGAGACTGCCAGAAAAAGGCAGAAATTGCCAATTAGTCAATCAACAAGTCTTGTTGTCCGCACTCCCACAAACATACAACACATACATCCTTTAAAAAGG
Organism: Garcialebias charrua; assembly: GCA_038048925.1. Classification (NCBI taxonomy): domain Eukaryota; kingdom Metazoa; phylum Chordata; class Actinopteri; order Cyprinodontiformes; family Rivulidae; genus Garcialebias; species Garcialebias charrua. The sequence continues at coordinate 23,918 of JBBPBX010051841.1, forward strand.
CACCTAGTTACTTTTTAAGGACGATTTTACTGTCCAGATAAAACCTATTCCTGTTTATAGCACATATCTGTACATGTGCATGTCATCTCTAATTAATCATCATTTAGTCTTAAAAAACAAATCTCATTTCATCATTTCAGATTTTTATCACTTCAGGTAAAATAAAACAAAATAAAAACTCAAAGAACAATAAAGAATGTTCACTTCAGATGGATCTTGCGGCTCCACCCTCTGGAACAACTCGCACACCTTAAAGGTCGTCGATGCACAAGGTCGTTGCACTGGAACGTTACACGCGCCGGACACCACTGCTCTGCCAACGCTCTGCCCACACTTGTTACCAGCAGGACCGACCTACAGGACATTTGAAGCCGTCCTGTCTGTTCATCTCGTGGCAAAGAGCCCCAACTGTCCTCATCAGGACACTTCTCGTTTTTCAGAGGTGTGGTCATCAGCACCACATCACAGATGAGCACGAACACCCATCCTCGGGTGCGCTGGACAGGCAGCTCT
>JBBPBX010051844.1:0-12334 GCA_038048925.1 Garcialebias charrua
CCATCGCCAGTCCTTGGGGATGGGGTCCAACACGAAAGGAAACCTTGAACTGTCTCTGATCTTGAAGTAATCCAGCAAGTGGAAAAAAAATCAAAAATTATAATCCCATAAAGTTTTTGGAACTTCCATACTGTTCGTAGGTAATCCCATTGCGGTAAGCTTTTAATCCCTTGGAAAACTGAGTCTGTTAACTCTTGGAAAACAAAGTCTGTGATCCTTTGGAAAACAAAGTCTTATAATCCACAGCGGTAATTCCACAGCAGTAATTCCACAACGATTAGAGTTGGTGATTTCATCAGCAACAATTGTTTTTGTAATCAGCATGTAGAGGGGATCCCTCGATTGACGCAGAGGAGGCGACCCTTGGATGAAGGTTGAAGACCAAGCGTTGGAGCTGCAGGTCCCCACATCGAAGGTTGTTGGCTGGTTGGTCTCCAGTCAGTGCCACTCTGGTTCTATGTGTCATGCAATTATGTGGTTTTAGGTGGGCTTATGATTGGGATTTTACATTAGGCCCTACCTATATGCACCTGGTATGTAAGCTATCATGGTTTAGATCAGCTATAATTACCAATTAAGGGGTGGATCAATTCTGTAAATTAGATATAGGGATCTATACCTATAGAATTTTGGAGGGCTTCTGTAACGAAGGCCTCTAATTCCAAACTATTCCTCCATTCATTACTTAGTTTAGGTTAAACTAAAGTAGAAAAATGAAATATAGTTTGATCTAAATGTCTGTTGTCTTTTAGACGAACGACGTAGGATTTGGTGTTCCTAATAAATTTTGAAGTCTATGGCGAGACTCATCAAAATGAATAGATAATCTAGAATAGAAACGATCGAATCGGTTCAATTTAGAAATTGTGAGACCAGTGTAGTTTATGGTACCTTGGGTAGCTTTAAACTACATTGACTCTTCAACGGTTGAGATTTAACAAAATGAACTGCATGTTGGCATAGTTAAATCCATCTTATGCATTAATCAATGTTAATACAAAACCTTTTTGGCTGGGAGTGTTCAAAACCACAACAATATCTCAACTAATGACAACAGTAATGACTAAACAACAAGGAAACAACGTTTCACTGCTTCGACACACTCTTGTCGTCAGATTCCAGCACGCTACCCACGCTGCCCACTCTGGGTTTCCTGTTTTTTAAGAATTTCGCCTTGGGTGCGCGACTTTTCTTATAATCGTCTAGTTGGGCTTGAAGCGATTGGACGTGGCGGAATAGAATCGCAACTATACCGGCTAGACCGCTAACTACAATGGAAAGCATTACTATCACGACTATGATTAGCGTGTCAGCGCTGGACCATGCGTAAGTGATGGGTGGAAGCGGAGTTCTGGTTTCAGATTTGAGAGTCTTTAGAACCTGGTTTATTTGTTCTACATCGACGATTTTAGTTCCTTCGAATAGGATTTGCTTTACGGTACCGGGGTCTATCTGTAGGCTCATGTTTGCGAGGTACTCAGGGTATTCTAGAGTCGTTTCCCACCGTTCAGGATCGAGATAATAAAGCGTCAGATCACCAATGTGTATGGTTTTTCCTTTTGGGACTCTAATCCACATTGTTTTATCTGGTAGATTCAAATGTCGAATGGACCCGGGGCGATCATAGACCATGACTGCATTTCTGTCGGGAGTGTTGACCAACCACCGCGACCCAATCCTTTCTGCTTGGGCAGCAGTGACCAGGTGGCGCGGGGTTATGGTCGTTGAACACTTTGAGTTCTTTAGAATCGGGGTGATTCCGCAAATGCCTGCGGCATGATTCCACATAAAAGGTCTACTTGTACACAGGTAGTGTATCTCGTGAGTGAGGGTACACATCTGGAGGTTTGGAGCTAGATAGGTTGTGGGGTCGCTTTCGTGATAAGCAACCACTTTTGGAGTATGGATTTTGATGTGATTCTCACCATTCCAATTTCCGACATTAATGACATCTTTCAGTCTGTAAATGTTGTCCATAGAGACGATAGGTAGATTGATAATGAACCCGAATTCGCATTCTCGATGATCAACATAAATCGGGACCGCGCTACCGAGAGTGTAAGCCAGTTGAGCCTGGATTGATCTCACTTTTTCTTTTGTAGCGGTGTTAAGGATGTCTGTTACCATGTCTAGAGAGACTAGATAGGGTGGGATTCTGCCTGTAACTAGCGCATCGACTGATGAGCTGATATCTCTAAGCATGTCAGCAAGGATACTATCTATCGCATGTGCGAAGGCATAGTCCCATTCTACCTTGCGTTTTAGCTCATTAACCATTTGTGCGACGACCTTGATTTCTTTGGTGTGAGTGTTCAACACTAAGACGGTCTTCTGAACCGTTTCGGTCACGTGAGTTAACTGTGTTTGTTGCCGATCCATTTGTGTTCTGATCCATGGGAATTCCTTCTGTATGTCATTAACGTGTTGTTTTAAGGACGTTATGCTGACACTGTTGATTGTAGACAGACCTAAGCCAAAAAGAGATCCAATGGCGGAGGCAGCATTGAGAAGCCCACTAAGGACACTCTTTTTTCGTCTACGCGTTCCGCTCAGCTCTTGTTGTGTGAGGGTGAACTTACGTAGCTGCTTTAACATGTGTCGGGTTTGACCTCTTGCATTCTGGATTGGTAAAGTGTACCATGTTTCGTTAGTCCATTCGTCTTTGATTTTGATGTGCTGATTGATCACCGTTTGGGGATCGAAGCGGACGAAGACCTTCCGAGTGTACAGCTGACAATCTGTGACGAGCAGTCCGGGTTGGTCCCTAAGACTGATGCCTGAGGTGGGTCCAAGGGTCACAACCTCAGCCTGTCCTTCTTGGATGGTTCCCAAGAGGGTGAAGATTACTAGGAGTGATTTCATCTGATCCTAGGGAGACACAAAAAGATAGGTCTTAGCTTCTTAATAACAAATGGCACGTTAGATCCTGTTGATTTAAACGTTTGTTAAGATTAGTTTTATGTTGTGGGTGTTAGGCTTAGCGTTTCTAAGTTCAAATTGGACAATGCGACTTATAGGGTGGGAAATATGGTAGTTTAAACCTGATTAGTTTATTTACTAACTTGTGTTTGGACGACCTTATTATCCCATGAAGTCGGTGAGTTTGTGAGATCTTTGTCTTTTGTGGAGTCATTGAACGCCTTGTAAGGTTTGATCTGATTTCGATGTACCCATTTAGCAATTGGCTCTTTGCGGCCTTTGCTGATTTTGATTTCGTAGACGACTGAGGACACTTTGTCTGTTATCAGATGAGGTCCAGTCCACCTGGGCATTAGTTTGCGGGCGAGAGTTCCGGTCCCGGACTCTCCTTTCCCGGTTGTTGGGGCGAACGTATAGTACCAGACTCTGTCTCCCACTTGGAGTTCATTGTGAGAGGCCTTCTGGTCATAGTACGCCTTGCGTCCTTCAGCGGACCTTTCCAGGTTTTTCTGGGCGAAAGCAAAAGTGTTTCTGAGGTGTACATTCAAATCTTTCATGTATTGTTGTGTAGTGTAGGCTGTCGCCATGACGGCGTCGCCTGGTTGGTACAACAGGTGTAGAGGGAGAGTCATCTGTCGACCGGTCATCATCTCGAAGGGAGAGATGCCAGTTGATGTGTGTGGAGTGGCTCTTATGGCCATGAGGACCAGAGGGAGTTTCACATCCCAGTCCTTGTGGTTTGCAGCCACGTATTTCTTCAAAATACTCACCACAGTTCTGTTTGCTCTCTCGACTTGGCCTGAAGCCTGTGGGTGGTAGCCGACATGAAAGTTGGCCTTGACGCCTAGCGTCTTCCACAGTTCTTTCATCACTTCACCTGTGAAGTGTGTACCTTGGTCTGAGTTCACCCGAAGGGGAAGTCCAAACCTTGAGAATATATGATTCATTAACAACATAGCAGTTGTTTGTGCTGTGTCGTTAGGAGCTGGTAGGCATTCTACCCATTTGGTAAATGCACAGGTTACCGTGAGAAAATATTTATTTCCTCTAGAGCTCTTAGTGAGTGGTCCAACCCAGTCGATCTGGAGGTCAGACCATGGGAATGCAATGCCTCTGCTTTGCAGTGGTGCTCTGTGAAGTGGTCTGGTTGGCTGAAACTGGCCACAGACCACGCACCCTTCAATGTAGTCCTTGACATCCTTTTTCATTCCAGGCCAATAGGCAATTTGTTTTAATGCCGTCAGCGTGGCTTTATCTCCTTTGTGTCCTGCGGACGGGAGATCATGGGCATGAACTAACATCACCCCCCTTTGGTCATGGGGAACCACGAACACAGGTGAGGACGTTGGTCCATGAGCGAAAGTTAGGATGCCTTGATTAGTTTTAGCTGTTTGCGCAGCTGATAAAGGACTTTAAGGTCTGGATCGGAATCCAGTTCGTCTTTAGACGGAGTGTTTTTGTCTGGATCAGTCAGATACAGTATCATGGAGTTGATAGCAGGATCCGACTTCTGAGTTGGATGATGTCAGGGTCAGTCAGTGCGGGTCGTACGGAGACTGCGTTGTCAGCAGGTTTGTCCGCGGCCTGTGCACGTGTGACTGCCATAACCTCAACAGCAGGTTGTGTTGACAGAGTCTTGATCAACCAGGAGGAGTCGAAGGACCATAGAGGACCTTCGTCGGCTCCTTCTTTGGCTAAGGAATCTGCAATGTCATTGTAGTGCTTGTCATCGCCTGGGACTCTAGAATGTCCTGGAACTTTCTTCCAGTAGATCTGTAAGTCGTGTGATGTCACCAAGTGATCACATGCCATGAAAAGCTCTTTGTGTTTGACCACTTTTCTGTCGCTTGTTAGGAAACCGTTCTGTTTCCACACAGCAAGGTGACAAGCGAAACTCAAACGAGCATAGTTAGAGTCAGTGCAGATGACTAGGGTCTTGATGGAGCGTGCTACTACCATCTGGAGAGCTATTAGGATTCCTGCAATCTCAGCGTACTGAGAAGTCTGAGAGCCTAATTTGTAGCTGAAGGTAATCTGTTCTTGGTCTTGGAGGAGGACCCCTCCAACACCTGCCCTACAGATTTTGTCGCGGAGGAATGAAGATCCATCCACGTACAATGTTGTCATATCTTTGCAGATATTGTCATCAAAGAAGTGGTGGTTCGGGTCTTCAGTCACAGGGGTTTTTTCCTCAGCCAACGGCTGGGTCGCTGGTACATCTTGTGTACACTTTTGGCAGAGTGCCAAGTCTGTCCCCAGATGTGACTTCTTGTTTTGACCATAACGTATGTCTAGGTTAAAACTTTGAAGCGCCATGAGCCACGTTGCAACACGAGAGTTTGTTACCACACCATCTCTGATGCGTTGGCTGTTCAGGAACGTCACTGGCTGGTGTTGTGTTTCCACAATGATTTTCTGTCCACCAATGTAGCTGGAGAAATGTTTTACTGCCCACACTGTGGTCAGTAGAGCTTTCTCACAGTCTGAGAATCTCAACTCGGGGCCTGCCATCGTCTTGCTGGCGTAGGCTACACGTTTGTCTCTGTCGTGTATTTGGTACAGACCTGCACTTATGCAATGAGCTGAGAAGCCCACTTCCAAGTAAAACTCTTTGTTGTAGTCTGGGTAGACTAAACATGGGGCTGACTTGATCCTGTTTATAAGAGCGTCCATTGCCTGCTGCTGTTTGTCAGTCCAGACAAATGGAACGTCTTTCTTTAGGAGTTCAGTCAGTGGCTTTGCAAGGTCTGCATAGTTCTCTATGAACTGGTTCGAGTAGTTACACACGCCAAGAAAACTTTGTAGTTCTTTGAGATTGGTGGGGACTTTGAGATTGTCAAGGCCTTGGGTGCGAGTCAGCTGTGGTTGTACTCCGTCTGGACCTACAAGTAGGCCAACGTAGTCCACCTTGGTTCTGCACCACTGGCACTTCGACAGTGATATTTTAGCACCAGCAGTTGTCAGCTGATTCAGAACGTGGTCGATTTCGGCCAGATGTGAGTCCAGTGTTGGCTGCCTCAAAAGGACATCATCCACATAAATCAGTGTCCCACGCTCGCGGGCGTCTGGACATGCTTTGTTCAAGAAGATGTTGAACTCTGCAGGTGAGTTAGCGTAGCCAAAGGGACACCTATTAAAGGTGTATTGACGGCCACCAAAAGTGAAAGCTAGTTTGTATTGATCCTCGTCGCGCACAGGAATGGTCCAAAAACCAGAGGCGATGTCAAGGGTCGAAAAGTACTTACCATTGGTGACCTTGGGCAACTCCTGTTGGAGCTGCGTCATAGGCCATCTGGATAAGGGAACTTGTTTGTTTAGCTTTCTGTAGTCTATAGTAAGTCTCCACTTACCATTTGGTTTTAACACCGGCCATAAAGGCGCAGAGTAAGTGCTGTTACAGTATCGGATGATACCTTTTCCTAACAGGTCATCAATGATTTCCCTGATAGGTTGATGTGCTGCCAGAGGAATCTTGTATTGTCTGACAAATGCAGGTGGAGCATCAGGCGGGGTTGGAATGCTCACTGTGTGGAGCGTGGTCAACCCACAATCCATCGAGTCAGTTGAGAATGATTTTTCATATTTTAGCAGAACTTTGCGAAGTTTGTCCCTGTCTTCATCAGTTTTCAAGGCGTCGGCCTGAGCGACCACCTGGTCTATCTGTGAAGCAATTGAGAGCGGTTCTTGTTCTCTGGGGAGCTCCAGTGAGTCCCCTTCAGTGTCATAAAACCTGTCAACAGGTAGTGCACTGTAAGTTTGAGGGCCTAGACTTTCTCCTTGGTTGAAACCGAACCTGTGGACAATGTCCCGGTCGGACTCAGTGGGGGAGAAAAGAGCTATGGCCTGTGTTGGTTTTGTGAACAAGACTCGCCCCGAATGATGACTTGGGATCAAGTTTTCTGGGAGTCCTCCCAGAAATGGAATGCTTAGTTCAAAATCATGAAAATCAGTAGAGATCAACCATCCTAGCTGTGAGCGCTTTGGGATCAGTACCTCTTCTGTGCTCGTGTTACACACAGCGACAGTCGTGGTTCTGCCGTCGAGGGTCACTTGGCATGTGGCCTCCATGGACAGTCCTAAGTTGAAAAACATAGGAGATGGTTGAAAGCATGCCTGTTTTGTTCTAATAGCCTGTCCTTTCATGATGTGAATCATCACCGGCTTGTTCATAACCTGAGGTGGCACCACAGTGTTATGGCTGTTAGCAACCTGGCAGACCTCTGGAATGGTCTGTCCAGCCTTAAGGTTCTCTGTGGTTAACACAGGAGAGTCCTTCGTGGCTGTATCTAGTGACCACAGTGCATTGTTGTTGACGTCCACTCGGACACCTAATCTTACCAAAATGTCGGAGCCTATGTAGGTTGCATGTGGTAAGTTCGGGACCACGAGGAACGGGTGATCCAGTTCTCGTTGGTTCCAGATTAGTTTAAGGTCAATGATCCCTTTAGCGGTCATTACCTGTTTATCGTTGGGGTCTAACGAGAAGCGGAAAGCCTTTTTGTTCATTCCGAGACCCAACTGTTTCTTAACCAAGGTTCCAAAGAAAGCTTGGCTGATCGCTGATTTCTCCGTCCAAGGGGACAGAACAGCATCATCGGTGTGGGATCCTTGAATCTCAACACCATTGACTACCTGTGGTAGGTAGTGTTCAGTGAGTGCCAACTGTTTCAGCTCGCAGAGGGGGCTCTCTTGTTGGACCTCTACTGCCTCACCTGTAGTTGAAGGTTCACCCACAGGGATTGTGCTCTCGTCTGAGCATTCCCTTTTGCCTTCCGCGGTACCTGCCGTTAGACGGTCAGTGTTACTCTGTGTAGGCATATCGATCGGCAGTGGTTGACTCACTCTGGTCCACATTGTCTGATCGCCATAATCTATAACCGCGTCGAAGCGGTTTATAAAGTCTTGGCCAACCAAAAATGGGCATGAGTCAACGGTGGACACGTATACCGGGTGGTATAGTGTCGTCTCACCAATCTGCATGTGAACCATTGCTATAGCTGTTAGGGTTGTACTCGTCTCCGAGAGACCCTGCAAAACTATAGCACATTCTCTGAGGGGTATTTCCCTGTCAACACCGTTAGCGGCCAGCCGTAGCTCTTCTAACAGTGTGGGTGACATAACGGATATGTCTGCCCCACCATCCAAGAGGGCCTCTTTTCTGAGGACCCCTTCCAACGTGATGGACAGGTAAGCCTTCTTAGCGGGCCCCTTTCTGATAATGTCACACAGGAACTTACCAGGTTTTCTCTGACGTTTATCACGCCTACCCCCGACTGTGTGACCTTCATTTATCAGTACTGTTAGTGCAGACACACATGGGTCTGACTGTTCAGTTCGTGGCGAGCCACTTTCAGCGGTGAGTGAGCTTTCCCCCCCTTGCTCTGACGAGGGTTGCTCAGACTCCGTAACAATGAAGTCATGGTTACAGTCAATGTTTTGTTGACTGTCACATTCTGGACTGTCAATGATTTGACTGTCATTACCCTGATTGTCAGCAACCTGACCATCAGTATCTTTGTGACTGCCAGCAACTGTGGCATTGTTGTTATTTGTGTGCTCTGAGCATCTGTCAACGACAGTGCTGCACAATACTCCAGGCTTGTTATCCTTGCCTGTATCATCCAAATCTTTTAAAAACCGACGTAATTTCTCCATGTCCTCTGGGGACAGAGAATTACGGCCTTTCCTCTGGGACTTTTGCGACTTTTTTCCTGTCTCGGACTGTTCTGTTCGAGGGGTAGGAGGAGCAGGTCCACGGCTCGGGGGTCCCTTCCGGGACCACCCTGGTTTCGGGGGTCCCCTCTGGGACCGCCCTTGGTTCGGGGGTTCCTGCTGGGACCACCCTTGGTTATATGGGTTACCCCTGTACCCATAATCTGTACTCCTTGGACGCGCACCCCCCTTTTGATCCTTTTGTTCACCCTCCGTGTTTTGCCTGAGCCACCCTGGCTTCTTTCTCCAGCGGATACCCCCACTTTGTGGTTTGTCGGGTTGAAAGGTCTGTTTCTTTTCGCCTGTCGGTGGATAGGGAGCTGGTGCTCGCGTCCCTTCCAGTTCCAGCGATTGGGGTTCGACTCTCGCACTCGTGAACACCTCTACGGGTGTTCTGCATTCCATGCGGGCCTCGAAAACATTTACGGCGCATTGTTTCATTTCCTTGATGGTTTTGTCTCTGAAATTAGCCATCACTTGTACTGACTCTTTTATATCAGGGTGGAGGTTTTTACCGAAAAGGTATTTAAAACCTACTTCGTCCTCCATGCCCGGTTCATTGCGATTACCAAAGAAAGCCTGGAACATTCTCTGGTAATATGCCTGTGGATGCTCTTTCTTACCTTGCACGACCTTCTCGGCATCAGGGTAGCCACCAGGCCCCATGTTTGGAGTGAACTCTCGTATAAGAGTATCACGCAACAGTTTGTAATCTGTTTTCATGGCGTCTGGTTGGCGATCAATGAAGGCATATACAGGCCAGTCTGCGGTGAGCCTGATCAGTGCAATTTTATCCTCAGCAGTAGCATTTGGAAAATTACCCAGTTGGAAGTCAAGAGAGTCTAGGTAGGTCTTTGTATGGATTGAACCCAACGGCCCTGGCTCAAAGCGTTGAATGTATCTAGAAAGCTTCTGGAGTTCAGGTATTGGAATAGAAAGGTTAGCACCATTGCTATTCCCATTTACCTGTGATCCATGTGCAGGTGTTGTTGTTGAGGACGCAAGTCCCTGCTCCGACTGGCGGGTCTTAACAGGTACGGTGAGCAATTCTGCATTACCGCGTGGAGGTGGTGGGGGTGTGAAGCCTTGAGACTGCTTTGCCACAACATCCACCCATCTTTCCCTTTCTTTAAAAAGGTTTTCTTTAGTTAAGGTCAGTTCCACCTTACTTTCAGTCACTTCTCTGCGTAAACAATCAACTTCAGTTTGTAGCGCTGTGCACTGTTCACTGAGTTTTTTATTTTCCTCGAATTGAGTGCTCTCTTTTAGTTGTTCTTTTAATCTATCATACTCAATTTTCAACCTTGTGCACAGGTTGTGGGTTTCTTCTCTTTTTTCCTTGTTCTCTTGTAATTCTCTAGACAGCGATTGTATTTCTTGCTGTAATTTTTCATTCTCCCTGACAGACTCGTCATATTTTCGTCCTCTGGAACGAATGTTTTCCTCATATGACTGTGTTTGCGACTGTATTTCATTTTTTAAACGTTCAGTCTCTGTATTTGTCGTTTTCTGGTATGACACAAAATCTGAAGTGGTACCTTCGTGTTTAGTTTTCTCATCAGCCAGTTTCTCCTCAAGGTCCACACACCTCTCCACTTCATGGTCCAGTCTGGCCTTCAACAGAAGGGCCAATTTGGCTAGACGGTCGGCGCTGAGCTTTTTCCCATCTTTTTTGAGTATGCTTGTTGTTAGATTTTCTAACTCTGTGTTCAGAGTCGAGGTGTCCATTGCTGCTATCTCCTCACCATACTTCACGAGGGGTTTAGTTAGCAGCTTTAAGGCATTATCAACACAATCTGTGTCCTCTGACTCAGTGTCTGAATCCTCCTGCGCTGGGATTTTCTCCTCACCATCAGCATCCTTCAAGGATGAGGATGGTACAACGTCATCTGATTGTGTATCCATATTTGTTTTGAGTCTGTAAAAATCAACAAGCTGGTACATGCAGGTGTTATTCTAAAAAGAAATTTGTTATCAAATTAACCTTACTGTTTTAAATGTACACAGAAAAACGTTAAAAATGCAATTTTAACTAAAAGTGTACAGTGTACACCGAATCTGCTTAAAATTCAGAGATGTGAAGAGCTTAATGTGGAAATGCTCTGTTCTCAACTTTTTCTTTTTATTTAATTTGAAAATCAAATAAAAGATGCTTTGTTTTAGTGTTGTTTTAAATCTCTTTAGTATTTAAAACAAGCATCAATTGTTCGTCTGTACCTCTGTTATTCTAAAATTTGTTATTTAAAATAAACAGGAGCATTTGTTTGTGTACAGAACAAATTTTAAAGCTGGTAATTTCACCATAAAATGCTGACTTTATGATGTGTTGAGAGTACTCATCTATTAACGTCCAACAGGGGGCAGCTTCGAGTAAGTTATCACGAGGCGACTGAGTTTAAATCAGTGCATGGAAAGAAAACAACCTTTTTAGAGTTAGTTTTCAGTAAGAACGTGATAATTGCTCGAACCGCTTTCTTGTCAGAGACAAATCAAAGTTGTTAGACAATGTTGATGGCTTAAGATGAGTTTTCAAGCTTTTAGTGAGACCTCTTTTCTCTGTGAGTGTGTTCGTGAGAGTGTGAATGCCTATCACCCGAAAATGCACCAGGAAATGAAATGACGACAAGAATGGGCGGGCCAACGCAGCGTGCGTAGCGCGTCACCAGCTTCGAACGTGAGCGAGGCGGAGCTCGCTACAACATACGTCACGTCAACAAATCAATCACAGCGTCTGTAGTTCATTCTACAAGCATCCATGGCGAATGTAGTGTCTTACCTTCGACCAATGTACTGCCGGAAATGACGACAAAGTGGGCTGATCGCAACGGCGTGCGACGTGATTGACAGCACACAACAGCGAATCGGCGTTCGCTACAAGAGTGATTGACAGCACACAACAGCGAATCAGCGTTCGCTACAAGAGTGATTCACAGCTCACAGCACTCGTTTCATCCAATCACAGCTCATAAACGGACATGTTGACACGTCTTCTTAACGCTTAGTTTGCACAGCAGAAAACAACTTCATAGACTCTTAAAAACAACTCAAACGCTACAAATTAACTTCCCAAAATGCTGAAACATGCGGCGCACATCTAGACAGGCCAACTAGTTACGCTCAGTAACACAGCACTGCGGCTGTTGAACAACACAGACTCTCTCGGAGCCACTTCAAGGTCGGTCCGGTCCACTTCAAAGGAGCAGAACTCGGGTTTCAGAACCACAATCCGACAACGTTCTAACAGTATATGCTGCTTCGACCTTCTATAAAATGTAAAATACCACAACAGCAATGGAGATGTTAAATTAGCTTCCAGGCACTATGACTCGGCGGTCATTTCAACAAAGCTCTGTACAGGAGTCTGTGCGTGAATTGGACCGAAACCAGACCAGAACCCCACAGACTACGGGCTGACAAAAACTTCACCTGAATGCTTCAAACAGCGTGTAACAGAGTTGAAACGATAACAATTTCTTAGCTTTAAATGATAAAAACATGCAGAACCTGCCGTCTTGAACACCTCAGCCAAAATTATTATCTTCAGAGTTTAAAACTTGGATTCCATTATGCAAAACATGACGTTACAATTCATGAGAGATCATAGATTTGTTGACAAACTTTTAGAAGCCGATACGAGGCCACCAGATGTAAAGGATATAGTGGAGGGTCAGTTTAAAGCTGACCTCCTTTTTACCTTAATTAC
>JBBPBX010051845.1:0-24429 GCA_038048925.1 Garcialebias charrua
GACGAATAGATCATAAATTCTGTTCTATTCACAGGGAGGCATTTGATCTTCTCCAGAGTGTAAATCGTTCAAGGAGAAATACTGTTCTAACTTTTCTAAATAAAAAGTTTAAGTATATTTACTGTATTTTGAATGAAGTCAACTTTAAAACAAAACAAAACCATAAATCTTTGTATCTAGAAGTTATTTGTTACAAAGAACCTAAAAGTGTACTGGTTTTAGGGTGTGAATTACTGAAATACGTTTTCAGCGACAAATTTACACTTCAGCTTGAATGTTTCTCTTCATCATTGGTCATTATGGCTTATAGAAACAACTTTATATTGTTGACCAATTAAAATATATCTTCTGTTACATAGTAGCCGCACTTGTCACCCCACAAAGTTGTTTTCAGTGCATTCTTTTGTTTGCTTTTGTCAAAAAGATTAAAACTACTAAATTAAACATGATCAGAGAAATCATGAAATTGCAAAGGAATCAAACAGCCTTTGCCAAAATTCAGCTCCTTGGCTTGAAATTGTAAACAGGGCACAGCCTCAGCGGAGGATATGAAGTACCATATTTTCTGCCGGATAAGTTGCACCTTTTTATAAATATTTGCAAGCCCTGCGACTTATACACCAACGTGACTAATAAAAGTTTTTTTTAAGTGTTAATCTTGTTAAATGCTCGTTAAAGTCCTACCGTACACGCTCCGGCGGCCGCCATTTTGGCAGCTAATTGATTTTTGGAAGTGGTCAGCGGTGACACATAATAGATGTGACTTATTTATGGGGGTTTTTTTCCACTTTATTTGACATTTTTGGACTGATGCGACTTGTACGCCAGAGCGGCTTGTACGGCTGTACGGTGGAAAATAGGGTGTACTGTACTCGTAGTTGTCAAAAGCTAAATCAGCAGCTACAAAATTTGAAACGCTCTAGAAACTTAAAAAGTAACTGATGTTACAGTAATATGCTATTTACTGTTGCAACTTCAAATAAAAAGTTCCCCTTTTCAGATTTTGTGCAGTTTATCTGTTGACATAATACATGTTGTATTAAATTATCTTTTTACAATCAAATGGTTTTCATTGACAGTGAAAACCAACATCATTTAGCCAATGTCATACAAAATGATGCAACCCAAGGAGTATAATGTCATTTTGAAAGTATTTTTTATTGTAGACATGTTTGTTTGCTAAACAAACAAGCATGTCTCTTGAACCATTTTGCCATCGTTAAATGAAAGTAACGTGTCACGTGCAGAGCACACAACCTGATGCTAATCCGCAGAATGGGGTTAACCCTGATCAAAACACAAAATAATCTAGGATTTAACTTGGATTGCTCAGAAAACATTATTTTTCCACTAGGAAAAAAAAAATCAGGATTGAACAGAATGTTGGATAAAGCTTAGATTCTGATTGCACAGGTTAGAGATTTAAAAAAAAAAAGCCACATCTGTTGCAGTTTGTATGTGTGTGTTTTATGTGACTTAGCTCTTATTCTGCAGTTGTTGCTTCTGTTTTACAGCTCATGGCTACGCTTTTAAAGTTTTTACTGCAACTAGAAGATCTAACATGCGATTCTAGATTCTCTGCAGCTCTGATTGCAAAGACCTAAACAAAGTGTCTCTGATCATAAAGACAAATCTGCTGCAAGTTTCTTTTTAAGTAACCGCTACAGTCCTTAGATGTGTGCCAGCTGCTCTCGGCCTCTTGATTACTTAACCGTCTTTTATACGTCTGTAAATTTTAATGGACGTAAAATCGCTACGCTAAATGATTTCTGAGAAACTTACTTTCAGATGTGAAGTCAAACGCAAATATGATCGTGTTCCTTAGTGGGAGCAAACAGAAAGTTTTTTGTTTTCGTCCCGTCGACGATGAAAGAAAATATGCCTACAGCATGTGTTGTGTATCGACACAGTGAGTTCAGATCCTCTGGGCTTCCTCCCTCTTGAAAGCAAAGCAGAACACATGTAAACGCTGCAGATCACACGCTCGCACTCAGACATAAAACGCTTCTGCAGCTGCTTTTGGTGTTTTCTGGAATTTTCAGGCTGGCCCCATTGGCTGGAGATCTTACTTCCTAACTAGCTGTGTATGTGTGTGAGGGACAGGGAGAGTGTGTGGGTATGTGGGAGGAGAAAGAGGGGCAGTAGGGCTTGTTTTTTGGGACTGGAGGACGGTTGCAGTGCTCTGAAGGAGTGTTCCTCCAGCGTGGGAAAGACGTTTGAGTTTCTGCCTTTCGGGATCTAAAGTAGGCCAAAGAAGGGCTGAAACTTTCTTTGCACAGGAAGAGTTTAACCTTCTGGAAGTGGGACAGGGTGGGATTTGTAGGTGCGAAGCAGCCCGGCTGGTAGGAGATCTTGTGTTCTGGACAAAGATGAGCAACAGCTGAGGAGATTTCTCTCCGTCTGGCTGAACAGCACAGAAATGTTTTACTCTACGAGTGAGGAGTCAGATCTGGTGAGTTTGTATAACTTTCTCTTCATCTTTCGTCTGAACAAAGAGGAAGGGCTTCAACTCCAGGGAAGTGGGGAGTATTATAGGATTTAAAGGGGCAAATCCCACAAATCCTGTTTTTCGTCTTCCCACCTTTCTGGGAAAAAATAGTGAGTCTTGAGAAACTTATTGTCTCAAGACAAAAAGATTTACAAAGAGATTCAGTATTCATTCATTCAACCTTTATTTAAACAGATAAGTCACATTGAGCCTCAAAGACTCATTTACAAGTGAGATCTGTTGGACGGACAATATAAAAGTGGTGAAAAATGACACAGGGTTTGGAGACAACCCCTATGTATGAGTATGAATTTGTTAACACCGTATGACCTTAAGTATGGAGACAAACTGCCAACTGGAGCAAAGAGTGAAAGAAATCAACCAAAATTAGGTTTTGTTTGTGTAAGAAATGACAAAAAACCTGGTTCAGACTCAGAGTTTTGTCATAAAAGAGGGTTTTATCTGAGCTGATGTGATATTCACACAACTTTTTAGTATATGAGCAACTTCCTGTCCAGTTTGAAACATTTTTATGATGGTGACAGACTTTTGTCTACATATTCATCCACACCCTTTACACTACGCTATAATTCAACGATTAAAAGATCATTTTACAAGAGCAACAATAAAATAAATCATTATTGTCAAAGTCTTTCTTGTAAGGATCAAAAAGTTTCCAGTAAAAAGTGTAATTTTAGAAAATGTAAAATGTGAAAGTTCTCCGTTTGTGATGGTTCCAGCATAAACCAAACAGAACTTTGATTAAGGGAAACTGAATAGATGAGTAAAAGTGGCCGTTAATGATTAGATGTTTTTGTGCTGTGTGTGTTTCTGAGATAATCGGTTCATCTTTAGCTCTTCATTAAATCTTGAAGTATCGTTAATTCTTATATTTAGAGTGTGTTTGTGGTCGTTGTTCAAAGTGTCCACGCATCTTCTGTCACTCTGACACTGACAGCTGTGGAGAGGTGAGTTAGCTTAGCCGACTGAATGGGTGCTGCAGAGATACGATGCGGTTCAGTTTGAGAACAATTGGTTATAAAAAAAAAATTACAATAAAATGAAGAGCAGAAAAATAAAGCATGCTTATTAAAACGGTTTAACTACTAAATGAAATGCTTTCAAAACAAGGAATATCTGAAAAAAAAAACACATTGAAAACTAAGTTGTTGTGATAAACTAGGATTTTTTTATCTTAACCAGATATATTACCATGATATAGCCCACATTAATTAGGTTTTATGCATTTAGCATTTAAATTGTTAAAATTGAACATTTTCTTCATTTTTTTTCAGATTAATTTAGAATTCAGTTACTTGTAATGTAGTAGATAACATGGAGAAGAAAGAATTTGCAATCAACCCAACAAAGTTCAGTCAGGTCATCTGTAAGATTTCTTTTTCTTTCTTTTTTTTTCTTCTTCTTTTTGGGAGATATTTTGTCCTTCATCCAAAGGACTTCATCAGTCTGAGGAGCCACAACAAGCAGAGTCCCTCAACCAGCACACTTCCATAGTGGGCCAACCTGTTTGCTGGTGTTAAGATGGTTTCTGGGGTCTACCATCTCCCCTGTCAACTCATCTGAGGCAGCCATAGCCAAAGTGGTTCAAAACATTGTTCATGCTCAATAATCCAGGTAAAAAAATCCAACAAAGTGCAATCAGGTAATCTAGATTTTTTTTTAATTAATTTTTTTATGTTTTGTCCATCTTATCTCCAGCAAACTGGTTGGTCCATGTGTATGTGCTGCGGGACGCTGTTTGTTGTGGTTCCTCGAGACTGATGAAGTCCTTTGGATGAAGGCAAAAATATCAAAAAGAAACTGTCCAGATGACCTGACTGAAATTTGTTGGATTTTATACCTGGATTATTGAGCATAAACTTTGTTGAAGATTGTGCAATCAAGTTTTTTTTTTTTTAATTCTACATTTTTATACAACCTGGTTTGGTTTAAAATTGTTCCAGAGTTGTTATTTCTCAGTGTTTAGACAAACAAATCAATGAGGCTGAAAGGTTTTCATACTTGAACGGTTTGTTTTATTCCCCTGACGATGGTAAGAAGCTCGTTCTGCTCTCTGAGCCAGCTCTCATCAATCATCTTACTGCCTGCCTCGTACAGGAAACTGTCTGAATATGATGACACAAGCAAAAAATACTGCAAAGAGCAGCCTCGGCTCCTTTTTACCGGATCGTCTTAATCACCGTTTATCCTATTATGGTGCTCTCGCTTTCCTCAGAGGAACCTGTGAGAGGAGGACCAGTTAAACAAGGTTTCACTGTGATTGGATTCTTTAATAGTTATAGAGCAACATGTGGAGTTTTGCTGTGAGTAGGTGGAAATATTAAAAGCTGCACAAACAGTGGTCCCAACACCCCCTAACCCGTTTCTCTGATTAGGACCATTTTGCTTTAAACAATGATTAATTTAATGTAACAATTCCCTTTCTATCATTACATAGATTACATCACTGTTTCTCTACATATATTAATGTTTTCATACAGTTAAAGAACAACACCCTTGATATGGGATTTGTGCTGCTTCAGAATAATTACACGTATTGATATTAGACCAAGTTATAAACCTTTTAAACATTATTGATGGAACTTTATCTGTGTGGTTTTATCACAAGCTAGTATAAACGTACAGCTGAAGACTACAGTTTACTGTGTGTTGCACTGAAGGAGAAAACTTTCTGTTTCAGTAAATCATGAAAACTGCACCTGAGATGCAACGTAAAAAAAAAAAAGAGCACAGTAATACGTTGAGAGACAAAACCCTGAATTTTGGTACTTCAGAATAACAGTGTGAATATTTATGAATTATTCACACTGTTGTGATAAAATTTTCTTCGTTTTCCGACATCTTTCTCGATCCACAATTTTTGTGCTATTTCAACAAATCATATAACGTTCAGCTCGTTCAAAACAACCCTGCTACGACTTTAGGTACTGGTGCAACTTTAGCTTTTTGAAATATTTAGCCTTTTCTGCCATTTTTTTCCTCATAGAAAATGAATTGAGCTCATTTTACATCCTTCAAATCTTTTGATCTGTTTTACAACCTTTAACTGCTTCTTTCACATTTTGTTCTGGTTCAGCTTCTTTCAGTTTCCTTGTGAAAATGTAAACTTTATTCCAGCTACATTTCGCTGTTTTTCATCTGTTTTTTCAGTAGTTTTTGCAGCTGTTTTGTGCTCCTTTCAGATTATTTCTGCTAACTACATTTTTGTGCTTCTTCTAACTTATTTCTGCTAATGTCAGTTTGTTATGCTCCTTTCAGCTTATTTCTGCAAGTGTCACCTTTTTCTGCTATTTCAGCTTGTATTTAGCTGTTTTATGCTAATTTTAGAATTTTCAGCTAAGTCCACATTTTTTGCACTCGTTTAAACCTTTTTCAGCCTAATTCACCAAAAATCTGCTCTATCCACTTCCTTCAGTTGATTAAAGCTTATTTTTGCTTTTTTAGTTACCATACCTTTCAGCTGTTTTTTTTTTGTGTGTGTGTGCTACTTTCATAATTTTTCATAATTTTTCACTTTTTTGTGCTCATTTCTGCGTCTTTCAACCTAATTGGGCAAACATGTTATTTCTGCTTTCTTCAGCTAATTTAAGCTTGTTCTACCATTTCAGCTACATTTTTAGCCTTTTTTTGTTAATTACAGTAATTATTAATATTTTTCTTGGTAATTTCCGCTACGTTCATCCTAATTAACTTAATTTCAGCTTATTATGCTCCTTTCAGCTTCTTCTGCTAGTTTTAGCTTTTTCTTCTATTTCGGCTAGCATTTAGCTGTGTTTATGCCAATTACAGCTTTTTCAGCTAATTCAATTTTTTTTTTAATTTCAACTCTTTCCACTCATTTCTGCTCATTTAAACCTAATTCAGCAAATATGTGTTATTTCTGCCTTTTTCTGCTAATTTAAGCTTGTTCCATTTCCGCTACATTTTAGCATGTTTTTAGCAGAGCCATATAGCTTGTTTCTAGCCTGGTTAAAACCAGACCCTTGTCCTTCACTTCGCTTCGGACTAGGTTCTGGGACTTCTCCATTGAGAAACGATTCTTGCTGGAGGCGTGGCCTCTGCCTGAGGAACAAAACCATTGGATCTTAGAAAAATTTTGAACAGGGAAAGCATTCTGCTCCCTCCCCCTCAGAGCTCTGCCGAACTTGACATCTGCTCCGCCTCCTGCTGCTATTTCTCTCGCTGCCTGCATATTCTGTGTTTATATGTTATAAAACGTTTGAATTTTTTTTAAATAAAACCATGTAGCGCTGGTCCAGCACACCATATGACCAGAAAATATGCAGGGACTCGGGCAGCAACGTAAAACCCTAGTTTAATTCTCTCGTGACAACCTGAGGCATTTCCTTATTCTTTGCACTCAGCGGAGAGAGAGAGGAGGAGGGAGGAGGGAGCGAACACTTGACTTTTGGCAAAAAAACAAAAGAAAACTCCAGATAAGGGATTAAGAAGGGGAAATTAATACATTTGTGTCACATATAAAACAGTCCTGCATCGCTTTGCATCGCTTTGAATGAGAACATGCGAATGCTCGCTGGCTGCGCTGGGACAGGTGGGGGCGTGGGTTAGGGGCCAAAAACTCCGCCCCTTCTGTTCTCTGATTGGTCCGGTCAAAAATCTACTGGAGAAATCGTTGTCTATGGGAGAAGTCCCAGACTGAGCAGTGAAGGGAAATGAGAATTGAGCGGAGCTGTGCAGGAATGGCGAGGGCCAGGCTAGCTCATTTCAGCTGTTTTTCAGCAAGTTCTTCAGCAATACGCATTCACACTGCATTTTCACAGGAAATGCAATTTCTCTAGTTTCACTTATGGTTACCACTAAAATATAAAGCATAAAATTGTATTTTTGATTAAATTTACTTCCTAGAAAACTGTTCCCGTTCTGTTAAAATCCTGCATCCTATTTCTTATTAATGTAATCAATATTTAGGCTTAATATTCACAATTCTTGTTTTCTTTCCATCTTGTCATGGCACAATAGTGAATTGTAAATATTGTTTATCTTAATTTTGGTTTACAGTAAAACAATACCCAGCTCTAAGTTATTAACTTCCATTAGGCTTTTTAAAAGTCTCTACCTCTATGTTTGAGCTCAGTGAAGTTGTCAGATGATTGACAGCCTCAAAGAGATGATTCTTTTATTAAATGTTTAGTGCTGAGTAAACACTTATTTTAAAGGCCTGTCTGTATCACCTCGACCTTCATAAGGAGGTTCCTCCTTTGTCAAACAGCAGATTGATCGTTGCTTCTCCCTCTTTATATCTCCTTGATCATTTCCAGTTACTTTTTCTGTCACAGATTCACTGACAATACGCTTCTCTTTTACTTTCTTTATTGTTATTTCTCTGTTCTTTGTTAATGTTTTAGTGAGCAGTTCGTGTAGCAGTCACACATGTCTCACACTTGATCGCTGTGTCTTCTGCCATTGTCTCCTTTTTGGCAAAGGAGACACTGTTTTGCGATTTAATTGACTTTGTGTTCCGTCGACTGAAGTGGCAGTGATGGACAGATGGCAGGGGGATAAAATCGCTTTGGTTCTAGCCAGGAATGAGTCACGCCAAGTCCGAAACTGCTTGCGCGCTCGCTCGTTGTCAGCTTGCCGCAGTCAGCTACAGTCCATCAGCCAGAGCCGTCGTGGAGCAGAAATCTTATTTCTGTAGTCATGATGCATTTTGAGCGGTACAGTGGACTCCAGCTGTTTTGTTTTCTTTTTAAATGAAATTTCACTGTGTTTTAGAGTAAAAGTTTAGGTGCATTTAACAGATTGTGCAAACATCCCTTGGTAGTGCATCAAAACTTTTAAGTTTTCTCTTTTAGTTCATTCCTTAAATGTGGATTTTAGTACTGTATTTTATTTTGTATTGGTGTGAAGCTTGGTATCTGTGCCCTTTAAAAGCTAACTGGCAGTGTCTGCCTTGTTTGTTAGTTTGATAAATCTTGTTGCTGAAGTAAATACAACAAAACGAGTGGCAGGATGGAGAAGATCAAGTGAGATTTAAAAAACTGCCTTTGGCTAAACAAGTATCCCTCCTTCTCAACTTGTGCAAGAAAGCCAAAGCTACTGGGAATACTGGGAGCAAAGAGGGGTGTAGGACACAAAGTCGAGGGGAGATGATGAAAGTGACAGAAATGGGAAAAAACAAGTCAAATGAAGTGCAAACAGGCAGAAGGTGGCGTGAAGGTGGCAAGCGACAGCACTGTGGACCTGAGTAGAGAATATGAACACTTCATTGCACCCAATGAGCTTTATTTTCTGCGTGACTGCAAGGCTTGTACAGAGATAGTAGCTAAAAATGAGAATACAGTACGCTTTTAGGTAGTGGACAGATTCCCTGGTGTATAACTGCATCATCCACTATCTAGGAAGTGATGCTGATAGATTTGGTAGGCAGCATCAGCTGACTCACATCTTTTGATTTGTATGTCCAAATAATGACCCCTATCCTTTTGCTCTGGAGGTCATCGTGGGACTTGCAACGAGGACTTCTACTTAACAAATCAATAGGGATAGTGGAGACCAAAGGACCTTTCAAACCCCCTTCATCTCTCATTCTTTGACTGCTGCACATAGACAGCCACTTTCACAAAAATCTCTGATTCGCTGATGAAAGAACCCGATTTGGGTCAAACGTTTCTGTTTCTATACAAAAAATGGTGTGCTTTTGGGTGTTTGAAGTTAGCTCTGTGAGGCTGTGTTCTGGCACACCTGCGTGCTCAGTTAAATGCTTATGTTTGTATGAAAACACTCACTGTCGAAAAAAATCTAAAAGGTGCATAGTGGATTTCACCCAGAAGCACTAAAGTCAGTCTAACTAGTGCTGGGCGATATGGAAAAAATCATATATCGCGATATGGACTTTTTTATATCGCAATAACGATATATATCACGATATACCACAATTAATTTAGTATTTGGTTTGTGTTGTGGTTTGGTTGTGTTGGTTGTGTTGGCGTCGGGCGAGGGAACGGCGTTGTGACAAAGTTTGCAGATTACCGTTTTCTGCTCCGTGTCAGACTTCTTGAATCCAAAATGTACCCAAATAACAGACGTTCCCCCTCTTTTTGGTAAAAGTTCTTCTTCTTGGGCTGCCTGTGCAGCTGTTTCTCCTTGTTGTGACACCGGCTTCATGCCCCTGCGTCTCCATTGCTCTCGAGTTTAACAACGTAAAGCATGTGTCGCAAACCCGCGCGTGCGTCAAACATAAAGCAGCGCCGTCATGTCGCAATGCCACAATATGAAGCTTCTTTGCGAAAGTTATTTTTTTATTCTTATTTCTCACATATATAAACTGAGTTTAAGCAAAGTGACAACACCAATACATTTCATCGTAACCTACTTTATTTATTTGCATGAATAATTAATACAATTATTTTATAAACGATAGAGACGATAGAAGGCAAGTAGCACGATAGACACGTTTCTATCGTCCTCACGATATATATCGTGATATCGCCCAGCACTAAGTCTAACTTTAAAAATTTGGAAGGTCACATGACAGATATTGTGGAGACAACACTTTTTATTCCTTTTATTCTGGCAGATGCTGAGAAAAACAAATAGGAAACCGTTGATCTTTTGGCGAGTCCACAGGTTGTGGGTTTTGTTGTTTTAGTTGAGCAAAACTGAAGAAGCAGAAACAGAATATGCTTTATTCCAAGTCTAATTTTAACAGAGCGATGCTGACTAACCCTCGTTTAACCATCTAATTGGCCTCGCCTGGTTATTAATAGCAGGTGTGTGGGTGAATCTGAGCTGTCGGTGCCAAGGCAGAGTCAGGTCAAGAGGTCGGTTGTGTCGTTCGGCCCGAGGTCCTTCCTGCCGCTGTGAGTTTATGTCAGTGCTGTCAGCAGAGTTCAGCCTTCACAGCTCCGTGTTGGACCATCTGTGCCCTGCCCTGAGACTTCTGGAGGCCACTGTCACCACACTGTATCAGAACATATGTGACCATTGCACAATAGAGTTCTTTTGAAGCTGTTCACGTCAGGAAGTGAGGTTACAACATTTCACAGCCTATCTGTTTCCACAGTCGTGACTGTCATATGGCTTCCACAGTAAATAGACCATATTTTAATTTTCTTTTGTCTGCCATTCCCATTCATCTTTTTATCAAAACATAATTTGCCTCCTGTAGCTTCCTTCCTTATTAGAGTACGGTAATTGGCTTTAATGTGCTTAAATCACATTATTCTCCCACTGCCTTCTTTCATGTTAGGACTTGTCTTTTAGGATCGTGTGTCTTGATAAGATCTTTACTAAAATACAATCTGCTCATTGAGAGCTTCTATGAAATCATTATTTTATACTGATTAACTCCATTTGTCAGCTGTGACAAGATCCACAACTTCTCCTCCTCCACCATCACCCTCAGCACTGGCTCTCCTCAGGGATGTGTGCTGAGCCCTCTTCTGTTCACTCTGCTCACATATGATTGTACAGCCACACATCCAGGCTGTCATATTGTTAAGTTTGCAGATGATACAGCTGTGGTGGGATGCATCACAGATAATGATGAATCCAGCTACAGACAGGAGGTGGAACATCTGGAGAGCTGGTGCAAAGAGAACAACCTTCACATGAATGTGAAGAAGACGAAGGAGATGATTGTGGACTTCAGAAGGAACAAACACACCCACACCCCACTGTATATAGGTGGATCTGCGGTGGAGGTGGTCTCCAGCTACAAATACCTGGGTGTACACATGAATGATAACCTCAGCTGGAGCAATAACACCACCAGCCTGATCAAGAAAGGTCATCAGAGACTCTACTTCCTCAGACGGCTGAGACGAGCCGGTCTGAGAAGCCCAGTCCTCACCTCGTTCTACAGGTGTGCAGTGGAGAGCGTCCTGTGCTCCAGCATCAACGTGTGGCATGGAGGCTGCACAGTTGCAGAGAGAAAAGCTCTGCAGAGAGTGGTGAAGGCTGCACAGAAGTCTGTGGGAGTCAGTCTCCCCACCATCACAGACATTTACACCTCCAGATGCAGAAAAAGAGCCACCTGCATCATGAAAGACCTCACTCACCCAGCACACTCACTCTTTGCACCACTCCCCTCGGGACGGAGGTTGAGGAGCATCAAATGTAGAACCACTAGACTGAGAAACAGCTTCTACCCTGAGGCTGTCAGACTCATGAATAAATAAATAATAAGAATAAACACTGCAAAATGTCACATCATACTGATACTGTACTGATCTGTTTCTTGTTGCTGCGTTCATCTGTGACCATCTGCTCATGTTCGTGCTGCTGTTTATAATGATGTTTTTCTACTACATTAGGGCTTAGTGTATTACTAGCTGATGTGATGTCTCTCTTAGTTAATCCTAGATGTTATTATTGTATTTCTCTTGCATTTGTTGTTGGATGTAACTGGGACCCTGTGTACATAATCTCGTTTTCAACACATGTACTACATGCGGTGCAAATGACAATAAATTCTCTCTGACTCTGACTCTCTCTGACTCTGATTAAAGGAACTTTCTTAATAGTCCTACATTAGTGTTTTTGCTTTATGCACATCTTTCCTTAAAACTGTAATTGTTCTCTTATTTTTACGTCTTGCTTATTTGTTGTTTTTTAAATAATTTGCCTTATGGTTCCCAACCCTGGTCCTTGAGGAACACCATCCTCCATGTTTTAATTGTTTCCCTGCTTTGACACATCTGATTTAATTTCACACTGAATCGGATGTGTTGGAGCAAGAAATCAACTAAAACATAGAGGATGGTGTTCCTCAAGGACCTGTGTTGGGATCCATTGCTTTATAGGTACATAAAGTTTCTGGCAAAGACTAAAAAAAGAGATATAAAAGTTATATGTTTGCATATATATCTACAAAATACATATATTTCAGACTTCTGTTTTATACATGCATGTTTATATTATACTGTTTATTGAACCTCTTTTGTTCGTGCTTTGTATTTCTATAAAACGTAATTTGCCAAATATTCTTTGAGGAGTGAAAAATATCTGTTATAGGATGAAGCCATGGGGTGACAAGTTGCATAATAACCTCATTTAGTCTTGTTTTACGCACAGTTGTGAAACAATTGGGGCGTCTGTCTTCTCAGATTTGATTTGTTTAGAATTTTTCTTCATTTAAAACTATATGTTTGAATTGTGCATCTCAGGATGCCACAATGTTGCCTCATTGCTGTCTTTGTATAACAATGAGACAATGTGCGGCGGTGCCTTTTGAGCTGCAGTGCATGTGCACAAAAATGCCTGTGCAGAAAATGTCTTCCATTTGCGGCGGCCATGGCGTAGTGGTAATGGCAGTCGTCCCCCGATCGGAAGGTTGGAGGTTCGAATCCCAGCTCCCCACACCATGTGTCGTTGTGTCCCTGGGCAAGACACTTAACCCCGAGTTGCTCCGGTAGGACTGGATGGCGCCTTGCATGGCAGTCTGCCACTACCGGTGTATGAATGTGTGTATGAATGGGTGGATGGTTGGTATTGTAAAGCGCTTTGGGGCTCCTCACAGGGGGCTGGAAAGCACTATATAAATAAGCTCCATTTACCATTCCATCTTTTTGATGTTAGAAAGACTGCTTGAATTTAAAGCTGCAGTCTGTAAGTTTTCTAAAAATATATTTTTAACATATTTCTTCACTCTGTCACATTCTCCTGACAGACTGATGTTAGACAAGTAATCTTTGAAAAAACTATAGTCCCCTTGCTTCTCCAGGTGTTACTAAAAGCATTCTAAAAACCCACAGTGACCCACCGTTAACCAGCCAATAAAAACAGAGTTTTTAACCAGCCAATAAAAACAGAGCTTCTCACGCCCCTAACCCACGCCCCCGCCTGTCCCAGCCCCAGCGGCCGCGCACATTCTCGTTCAAAGGATTGCAAAGCGATGCAAAACTGTTTTGTATGTGACACAAATGTATTAAATTCCCCTTCTTCATCCCTGATCTGGACTTTTCTTTTGTTTTTTTGCCAAAAGTCAAGTGATCGCTTCCTCCTCCGCTGACTCCATGACTTAAATGATGAGGAAATGAATGAATTTGTCACAAGCGAATTAAACTCATTGCCACATTTCAAAGTCAAACTCAAAACTCACCTGTTTAAAATAGCCTATGCATGATAACAATTGCATTGTCTTATTTTTTATTTTATTTTTTAAATTCATTTTACTTGTTTTTTCTATGTTTTTAATGTGTCTGGTTTATTTTTATTTTATTTTTTATGATTGACAATGTAAGGTGACCTTGAGTGCCAAGAAAGGCGCCTACAAATAAAATGTATTATTATTATTATTATTATAAACTCGGGTTCAACGTGGCTGCGTGAGGCTCTGCAGATTTACTGGTGTTCTGGTGTGCTGGACTAGCACTCCATGTTTTTATTTTATTTTTTAGAATGTTTTATTAACATATAAACACAGAATATCGCAGCGGCTGTGACAGGACATGCGGTGGAGGCGGAGCTAAGGAGGCTGAGCTGAATTTCAGCGAGAGCGAGGGGAAGGGACCAGAATGCTTTCCCTGTTGAAAATTTTTCTAAGTCCTGCGTTCTACAGAAACTTACAGACTGCAGCTTTAACAAAGACATTTGCTAAACTCAATGTTTAAAAATGTAAAAGAAAGAAACAAGAAGAGATAAGTTAAGATTTAACACGAGAACCGATATTACAGTTATAATGAATGCACGTTACATTTTGATGCTTCAGAGGCAACAATATGCAAAGAGCTAGCATTAATGGCAGGATGAATGCTGTTTTTTTTACCATAGCAGATACTAAAGGTTCTGTTGATGTATGAGCACTCATCATTAGGCACATACGCTGTTTAGAAATGATCACAGCGGAGACAAAATGAACAGATGGCACAGACAGTGAGGGGCAACTGAAAGAAAAAATAAGAGAGGAGTGACAGAGGAGAGGGCGGGAGACAGACATGCAGGATCGCTGAAGTAGCAAGGAGTAAGGTGAAAAGATGCGCTGACAGGCTCAGACAGGGTGAGAAGACGAGGGCTTGCTGCAGCTGCTTCATTCTCATCAGGAGGAGAGTCGCTCACATGCAACCTCACCGGGACTTACACGGATAAACGGCTACACAACGAAGCAGCAACCAAGGCAAGAGGAGAACAAGGCGGGAGTGAAACCTTGGAGGGGATGAGGAGCATCACAGCCACCTGACTTCCTGGGAGTCAGTTTCAGCACCTGCAGCGGCAGACTGAGCATCCCGCCTATCAAGGAGACAGAGGAAGACGAGAGGAGAGAGCTGCTGAGATTATGCGCGGGGCAGTGAGCTCCGGTGTATTCCCCATCTTTGGCGATAGCACCAGCAGCGGCGGCGGCGGGGGGAGTTGGAGCTTTGGCTCTCCAGACAGCAGCCGATCCAACTGGAGCTGCAGCAAATCAAGGAGCTCTGACTCCAAAGCTATTTATTTATCCAGAGATGACGAGAGCATTTACAGCCTCGGTATAAGAGGAGCCAGCTGTCCATGTAGCCACAGCGTTGACTGTACCTGTAGTCAAAGCAGTGACAGCTGCAACGCTGGTGCAAAGGTGATCCCAGCAGTGCAATTCAGTGTAGTTGTAGTAGCAGCAGGGGGGGGGAGCAGTGGCTCAGGACACTGAATGACCAGTGTGGCTGATGAAGGCCACCTGGATCAGCTTGCTGAAACGAGCCAAAGGAGGTCAAGTCAAGAGCTCCGATGTCGATGTAAGGAGATTTTCTGGTGTTTATGTCCTGAAAGTTAACGTGTGTGCATGCACTTGTGCTTTTTGCATTGCGCCTGTCTTTCTTTCTGAGCATCCATCACCAGTCCATATGGTTGGGGTCAGTGTGACACAGTTGTGTATCACTCAGTGATGACGACAAGTTGTGTGTTGTAATCAGTTACGGCTGTCAGATTCTATATCACCTCCCCCTGACTCACTGGGACGGCGGTCTTGATCACGACTCGCGTTTAAAGGTGACATGATGGGAAAGTCACGGCCGACCAGGTATGCTCACCTGCAGTATTCAAGGCCAAACATAACTCACGCGGGACAGAGGCTAACGTGCAGTAAATAACCACTTTATGGAAAGTGCTGCATTTTAACCTTGTAGCTTCTGAAACGTGAGCAATCACCGAGACAAGTGTTGAATGTTGACTACTGGTGTAAAAGCCATTGAGAGAAATTGTGATGGCTAGAAAAACAGAGCATGTCCAAAGTGAGAACAAGGAGAGACGTCCAGACGATGGATGAGCAGCAGCGCTTTCTGTAAGGTGGAGGACATCAATATGACCCAGCTTGTATTGTTTGTAACACTTGTGTTGTCCTTTTTCATAAGTCAGGTAGTGTAAATGGAGAAGAGGGCATGATCTTCCTTTGTATGAATGTAATGGTTTGGTCATTCTAATCAGGCACAGAGTGAAGGAGGCTATTTTTAACTCAGACAGCAGTAATGGTGCAGTGAGACGGAGAAAAGACCTTGTGTTTGTAGCGTCGTATCAGGCAGGTGAGGATAAAACTGACTCGGTGAGATAAAAGAAAACTGCTTTTACTTTCAGGTCTTGTATAAACTGCTGTCTGCTGAACGGGGTTCCTCGTCTACAAATGCATTTCATTCCTACTTTTTGTTTTGACAAAATATATTCAATCATCTTTCGGTGTTTATAAAAGCCACGAAAATCAGATTTTTTTTTTTTTTTGGCTACTAGAATCAAACAGCTGTCAGATTAATTATTTTAATGGTGAATCGAAGCTGAAATCAGCTAAAACAAATATTGTTTGAAACAGAAAAACAAATAGGTATTTTGCACAGAAAAGTAAACTATTGACACGTCAATGTTGCTGCGGTTCTTGTGTTGCAAGAAATGGGGAAATTAAAAAAAATGCTTTAACAAGTTTGTTTAAAGAAAGTTTAAGCAGATATCCTACATTTATAATTAAATAAGGGATGTTTTCCCATGCACAACCCTATGTAATATATGATTTGTTCCACCAACACAAAAAAAGTTGAATTTGACCATTTTTTGTTGTTGTTGTTTTACTTTCCCTGACTGTAATAAACATAACAGTTAGCAAAAGTAGCATAAATGTGATTTTCGGAGTGTGATTATTCTAATTAGGTATAAAATACAATTAATGGGGGGGGGGGGTGAATTTTAACCATAAATAGCTTCTTTGTTGTTTTCATAGAACTGGAGAACTCCATTCTGCAGTAAAGAAAGAATTAGGATGATAATTTGACCACAAACAACTCAGAAATCACAAGGTTAAACATTAAACTGTTTTTTCTACTCCTGCTATATTGGTTTCATATTTAATACAAAACAACTTCAGTGTCATGATTTATAGTCGTCTGCAGTCGTTTTAATCAAAGATTGGGCACTGCCTTGTAAGAGGCAGCACCTATTATTATCCACCTAACAAAGGGTTTCTCAACTTTATATTTGAAGTCTTCTGTCAACTTTGATGAGACCCGAACCGCAATGTGTACCCCCACAAATGTTATGTCAAAATGACCGGTTTGACACTGTGATGTATGTGATGTGATGACACTGTGATGTTGTTGGCGTTGTTGGCGTTCCAAGTTACCATGGCGACATAATTTGCAAACAAAGAAGCCCTTTTTCTCATTCAAAACACATGGCGAACTTAACAGCTTCTATCTGCTATAAATCAATCATTCTTTGAGATATTGAGCTGAAGTATGTTCTGGTCGTAGCTGAAAGAGTTGTTATACATTCCAAATGCAAATCAAAAATCCAAGATGGCCGCCTGAGCTAAAAAGGAAAAATGCTATGAATCAGCTAATTTTAGACATGTTCTGCTAAAATTTTGTGTGGTGATAGCTAACGTTTCCCATCACATGCTGAATACAAATCAAAAATCCAAGATGGCTACCAAAACTACATTTAAACTGCTTTGACTAAGCTGATTTTGCACATACAGTATAGAGATTAAATTTTGTGTGGTTATATTATAGCTAATGTTCCCCATCGCATACTGAATCCAAATCAACAATCTAAGATGGCCGCCTTAGCTAAAAGGGGAAAATTACGATAACGCAGACATTTTTAAAGCTGTTCAGCTGGAATTTGGTATAGTGGTAGCTGAGAGTGAACCCCAACACTTACCATACCATACGTAACAGCTTTATTTATAGAGCACTTTAAACACACACAGGACCAAAGTGCTGTACACACAACAAAACAATCATACAGTCAGGTAATAACAATTATTAAAATGATTAAAAGTCACATAATAAAAGTTGAGCAATCATACAATCAGATAATACAAGAAATTAAAATGATTAAAAGTCAACATCTCAGATGGTGTCAAAGGCCAGGGAGAAGAGATGGTTTTTAAGAAGAGATTTAAAAACAGACAGGGAAGAGGCCTGTCTGATGCTCAAGGGAAGGTCGTTCCATAGTTTCCATAGCTCCATAGTACTTAGTACTACTGTATCAAAAAAAAAAAGATCGGCAGCAGCCTGGCAGTCCCCGTCAAAGTTTCTCCAGGATCTTTCTAGTTAGAATGTCTTTATTCTCTTGTAAAATGTTTAAATATTTATTTTAAACATACAGTATTGTTATTGTGGTTTCTACACACCATCTGCTGATGAATTATGATGTCTTTATTGACATGAACACGCAAATAAGCACCACAACATCCTTATGGAGACATGTTGGTGTTAGTCAAACGAAACGTGAGGGTTTAATTAGACAATGGAGAGGATTTTGTCAGATCCTAACTGATTATGTGGCAGTCAGAGTCAGGTAATAGCACTATTCTAAAACTGAAGTGGTTTAAATAATCAGAACAATACATTTACATTGTTGATTTTGGTTTATTTGTCGTGAGCAGCAGTATGGTTTCATGCAAAGAAAGAGCACCACAGATGCCATATTTGCTTTGAGGATGTTGATAGAGAAGTACAGAGAGGGTCAGAAAGAACTCCATTGTGTGTTTGTGGATTTAGAAAAAGCATATGACAGGGTACCAAGAGAGGAGGTGTGGTATTGCATGAGGAAATCTGGAGTGGCAGAAAAGTATGTTAGACTGGTACAGGACATGTATGAAGACAGCAGGACAGTGGTGAGATGTGCTGTAGGAGTGACAGATAGCTTCAAGGTGGAGGTGGGATTGCATCAAGGATCGGCTCTGAGCCCCTTCTTGTTTGCTCTGGTGATGGACCGACTAACAGATGAGGTCAGGCAGGAATCCCCATGGACTATGATGTTTGCAGATGACATTGTGATCTGTGGTGAGAACAGGGAACAGGTGGAAGAGAACTTGGAGAGGTGGAGGTATGCACTTGAAAGAAGAGGAATGAAAGTCAGTCGTAGTAAGACAGAGTACATGTGTGTGAATGAGAGGGAGGCCAGTGGAACAGTGAGGCTACAAGGAGCAGAGGTCACAAAGGTGCAGGACTTCAAGTACTTGGGGTCCACTATCCAGGAAAATGGGGAATGTGGTAAAGAGGTGAAAAAGAGAGTCCAGGCAGGATGGAGCGGATGGAGAAAAGTTTCAGGAGTGATTTGTGACAAAAAGGTGTCAGCAAAGGTCAAAGGAAAAGTTTACAAGACAGTGGTGAGACCAGCTATATTGTATGGTCTGGAGACAGAGACATTGACAAAAAGACAGGAGAAAGAACTGGAAGTGGCAGAAATGAAGATGCTGAGGTTCTCCTTAGGAGTGACAAGGATGGATAAGATCAGGAATGAGATAATCAGAGGTACAGCACATGTTGAACAACTGGGAGATAAAGTTAGGGAGGCCAGACTGAGATGGTTTGGACATGTCCAGAGGAGGGACAGTGGGTATATTGGTAGAAGGATGTTAGAAATGCAGCTGCCAGGAAAAAGACAAAGAGGAAGACCAAAGAGGAGATATATGGATGCAGTTAGAGAGGACATGAAGGTAGTTGGAGTGAGGACAGAGGATGCAGAGGACAGAGTGAGGTGGAGGAGGATGACTCGCTGTGGCGACCCCTGAAGAGGGAAAAGCCGAAAGAAGAAGAAGAAGAAGAAGAAGATTTTGGTTTATTTGTGACTGAAAACTGTTCAAAAAAAAAAATTTAAAGCTGGATTTTCATCGTTTGCAGTCCTGCTTCAAAAGGCTACAAATTCCAGCCTTTCAATCAACATTTACAGTTTTTTTGTTTGTTTTTTTAGCTGTGAGGTTTGAAAAGTAAATACATGTTATATTTGATATAATGGCTTGACTTTTCTTCCACAGCAATAATTCATGGCCTGTGTTCAGGAGTGTGTGCAGTGCAGTAAATTATGTTTATTTGTTGGAGTGATTCTGGATGTTCATGATTTGATTTGTAAAAACGAAACGAAGTAGACTAGTGTCTGGTAACATCCTCCCATGTGTCACAGAGCGCTCAGCTCAGAGAGAGACCAAGCTGAGGATTGACAAAGAGCTGCCAGGGATGTGTTGACATGAAATGACCTCTGGCATGTTTTCTCAAATAAACAAGAACGTGTTCATGATTTTGGTTTAATTCAATCAATGCTATCAATTTCCTCAAGTTGATGCATTTGAAATTATGCTGATGATGAAAGCAGTTAAGTTTTTTTTATGATCTATGTTTTTAACACTAGTTTGTGTGTAGAGGTGTATTTGCACATTTTTAACCTGTATAAACTTCAAATTTTAATATTTATTGTGTGAATGTTAATGAAGCATTCACACTACTGTATTGTGATTCATTTTTCTTTGTACATTTGTCGGTGCGTTTCTTGTCCCACAGTTTTTAAGCTATTTCAACAAATCATGCATCAAAATGTTCAGATCCTTCAGGAGAATGATGCTATGACTTTTGGTATTGATGCAACTTTAGCTTTTTGAAACATTTAGCATTTTCTGATATTTTTTCCTCATAAAAAATGAATTGAGCTCATTTTACATCCTTCATATTTTTAGATGTGTTTACAACCTTTTACTGCTCTTTTCACATTTTGTTTTGGTTCAACTTCTTTCAGCTTCCTTGTGCAATTTCTTTCAGCTACTTTCAGCTAATTTTATCTATTTTGTGTTCTTTTCAGATTCTTTGTGCTAACAAATTGTTTGTGCTTCTTCTAACTTGTTTCTGCCAATTTCAGCTTGTTCCTGTCAGCTTATTTATGCAAGTTTCAGCTTTTTCTGTTATTTCAGCTACAGTATATACTATATTAAATTAACATGTTTTATGTTAATTTAAGCTTTTTGAGCTAATTTCATATTTTTTGTACTAATTTAAACCTTTTTCAGAACAATTCAGCAAAAGAGTGCTCTCTCCACTTCCTTCTAATTCAAGCTTCTTTCTGATTTTGTAACTACATTTCCACAGGTTTTTTTTTGTTTTTGTTAGGGTTTTTTTGCGCTAATTTCATAATTTTTCTGATGATTTAATTTGTGTGCTCATTTCTGCTTCTTTGGGCAAACATGTTCTTTCTGCTTTCTTACGCTAATTTAAGGTTGTTCTACCTTTTCAGTAGCCTGGTTAAAACCAGACCCTTGTCCTTACAGTTTGAGTAGTGTTTAAATACATGGAGCAGTGTTTTAAAAAGCCCCTAATTTTATCATCACTTTAACTTGACATTCATTTTCTTCTGAAAAAAAGAAGTGGGGGCTCGGCTGCTCATGTTCTTGTCCAGGCTTGTCCTCTACAGTCAAAGCACTTTGTTAGATCCAAGTTTTCACCTCACCTCTCAAAGACCTGTGTACAGGAGATAACGTCAAGAAGTCCTGTTGCATGTTGCTCAAATATTGTTAGTGCTTTCAGACGACCCTCGTTGGCTGGTTTGGGAGGATTGTGTGTCGACTCGGGCTCTACGGATCGTGTTTCTTGTGTTTACTGGACGTCCCACCGTGCGTCTCGCCCTCGGCACATCCTGGTGAAAATGAGGCTTATTAGCAGGAACACCCTGAGCAGAGCGATTATAATTCTCTCATCTGTGCATGTGGTGGGGATAGATCAGTTTGTTGTCTGATTTATCACAGATTCAAGGATTCATCCATCCATTATCTTTATCCACTTCTTCTTTTTTGAGTCGTGGGGGTCATTGTGTGAGAGGCGGAGTCTCAGTCCATCACAGGGACACATAGAGACAAACAACCATTCACTCTCTCACTCACACGTAGGGGCAATTTAGTTACCAATCAGCCCAACATGCATGTTTTTGGCCTGTGAGGAAACCGGAGTCCCTGGAGAAAAGTCACGCATGCACAGAGAGGACATGCAAATTCCACCCAGAAAGGTCGGGATTCGATCTAGCGACCTTCTTGCTGAAAGGCAACAGCTCTACCAACTGAGCCATAATGTTGCACAAACCGTGGGAATTCAACCAATAAAATTGGTGTAAAAACGTTGCTGTTTTTTTTTTTATTTTGGCTGACTATAAACAATATTTTTTGGTTAATTTTACCTAAGTGTCCATCAGCTAAATCACACTTAATTTAATTCAACTTTAACCAATTTTTATGTGTGTAATTTGAATTTCTCAAATATCTGAACAAACCTTAAACTAGTTGTTACTATTTTTCTACTCAGGTGGACTAAATAAATTCTTACAGATTGCTTTTACATATAAACTAAAAAAATTAACTTTTAATTTAATTTTTGCATCTTTTTAATCAAATACACTTTTAACATATTACTCAGTTATGTTCAGTAAAC
Source organism: Garcialebias charrua (assembly GCA_038048925.1). Lineage (NCBI taxonomy): Eukaryota > Metazoa > Chordata > Actinopteri > Cyprinodontiformes > Rivulidae > Garcialebias > Garcialebias charrua. The sequence continues at coordinate 22,120 of JBBPBX010051845.1, forward strand.
TCAAATCAATTACGTATAAACAAATGTATGGTAGTCAAATTAATGAAATTATAAGTTTGCATGAACACATACCAAAAACCCCTATGATGAGTACAATTAATGGACTAAGTTTTCCCTCGCCCGGACGCGGGTCACCGGGGCCCCACTCTGGAGCCAGGCCCGGAGGTGGGGCACGCTGGCGAGCGCCTGGTGGCCGGGCTTTTACCCATGGAGCCCGGCCGGGCACAGCCCGAAGAGGAGACGTGGGTCCCCCTTCCCATGGGCTCACCACCTGTGGGAGGGGCCAAAGGGGTCGGGTGCAATGTGAGATGGGTGGCGGCCGAGGGCGGGGACCCTGGCGGTCTGATCCTCGGCTACAGAAGCTGGCCATTGGGACATGGAATGTCACCTCTCTGGTGGGGAAGGAGCCTGAGCTAGTGTGTGAGGTTGAGAGGTTCCGACTAGAAATAGTCGGACTCACCTCAACGCATGGCTCTGGCTCTGGAACCAGTTTCCTTGAGAGGGGTTGGACACTCTTCCACTCTGGAGTTGCCCCTGGTGAGAGGCGCCGAGCAGGAGTGGGCATACTGGTTGCCCCCCATCTTGGTGCCTGTACGTTGGGGTTCACCCCGGTGAACGAGAGGGTAGCCTCCCTTCGCCTACGTGTGGGGGGACGGGCTCTGACTGTTGTTTGTGCCTATGCACCAAACGGCAGCTCAGACTACCCACCCTTTTTGGAGTCCTTGGAGGGGGTATTGGAGAGTGCGCCTCCTGGGGACTCCCTTGTTCTACTGGGGGACTTCAACGCTCACGTGGGCAATGACAGTGAGACCTGGAGGGGTGTGGTTGGGAGGAACGGCCCCCCTGATCTGAACCAGAGTGGTGTTCTGTTATTGGACTTCTGTGCTCGTCATGGATTGTCCATAACGAACACCATGTTTAAGCATAAGGGTGTCCATATGTGCTCTTGGCACCAGGACACCCTAGGTCGCAGTTCGATGATCGACTTTGTTGTCGTCTCATCTGATCTGCGGCCGCATGTCTTGGACACTCGGGTGAGGAGAGGGGCGGAGCTGTCTACTGACCACTACCTGGTGGTGAGTTTGCTCCGATGGTGGGGGAGGATGCCGGTCAGACCTGGCAGACCCAAACGTATCGTGAGGGTCTGCTGGGAACGTCTGGCAGAGTCTCCCGTAAGACGGAGCTTTAACTCCCACCTCCGGGAGAGCTTTGAACACGTTCCGAGGGAGGCGGGGGACATGGAGTCCGAGTGGGCCGTGTTCCGCGCCTCTATTGTCGAGGCAGCTTATCGGAGCTGTGGCCGCAAGGTTGTTGGTGCCTGTCGAGGTGGCAACCCTCGAACCCGGTGGTGGACACCGGCAGTGAGGGATGCTGTCAGGCTGAAGAAGGAGTCCTATTGGGCCTTTTTGGCTTGTGGGACCCCGGAAGCAGCTGATAGGTACCGGCAGTCCAAGCGGCATGCGGCTCGGGTGGTTGCTGAGGCAAAAACTCGGGCGTGGGAGGAGTTCGGAGAGGCCATGGAGAATGACTTCCGTACGGCTTCGAGGCGATTCTGGTCCACCATCCGGCGTCTCAGGGGGGGAAAGAGGTACGAGACCAACACCATTTATGGTGGAGGTGGCGTGCTGCTGACCTCAACTCGGGATGTTGTGAGTCGGTGGGCGGAATACTTCGAAGACCTCCTCAATCCTACTGGCACGTCTTCCACTGAGGAAGCAGAGCCTGGGGACTTTGGGTCGGGTTCTCCGATCTCTGGTGCTGAGGTCGCCGAGGTGGTTAAAAAGCTCCGCGGTGGCAAGGCTCCGGGGGTGGATGAGATTCGCCCGGAGTTCCTTAGGGCTCTGGATGTTGTAGGGTTGTGTTGGCTTACGCGACTCTGCAATATCGCGTGGACATCGGGGGCAGTTCCCTTGGATTGGCAGACTGGGGTGGTGGTTCCCCTATTTAAAAAGGGGGACCGTAGGGTGTGTTCCAACTATAGGGGGATCACACTCTTAAGCCTCCCTGGTAAGGTCTATTCAGGGGTTCTGGAGAGGAGGGTCCGTCGGATAGTCGAACCTCGGATTCAGGAGGAGCAGTGTGGTTTTCGTCCTGGTCGTGGAACACTGGACCAGCTCTACACCCTCAGCAGGGTCCTGGAGGGTGCGTGGGAGTTTGCCCAACCAGTTTACATGTGTTTTGTGGACTTGGAGAAGGCATTCGACCGCGTCCCTCGGGGGGTTCTGTGGGGGGTACTCCGGGAGTATGGGGTACCAGGCCCTTTGATAAGGGCTGTTAGGTCCCTGTACGACCGGTGTCAGAGCTTGGTCC
>JBBPBX010051846.1:0-24429 GCA_038048925.1 Garcialebias charrua
AAACACAGCAAAAGCTACGCAAATTAAAATTACAACTAAATGAATTTATTGATAAGAAAAATAAATTTTTGATACAAAGACTTAGATTAGATAATTTTGAATATGGTAATAAATCAGGGAGCTTTTTAGCTAATCAACTCAAATTAAATAAAGAAAAAACATCAATATATGGTATTAAAGATAAACATGGAAATATAATTCATGATGAGGGAAAAGTAAACGATGTTTTTAAAGATTTCTATAAAACTCTATACACTCCTCAAATAAATCCATCTAATGAGGATATTAATGAATTCTTGGAGAAAATAACACTTCCAAAACTAGATATTAGTCAATCATCAAAACTAGACTCACCATTAACATCAGATGAGCTCCATGAAGCAATTAAAAGCATGCCTAATAAGAAATCTCCAGGTCCTGATGGATATCCAGTAGAATTCTATAAAAATTCTGGGATATACTGGAACCGATATTTTATAGAGTGCTTTTATAGAGTGCTACTTGAGTCAGAAGAAAATGGCAGGCTACCAACACATATGAATTCAGCCAACATTAGTCTCTTATTAAAACCAGGCAAAGACCCAGTATTACCTACCAGTTATCGTCCAATTTCTCTTATTAATGTTGATGTTAAAATAATTTGTAAAGTCTTATCTAAACGACTAGAGGCTGCTTATATTAATTGTTAACAGTTTGCAAACACAGTGACAGTTTATGTCCAGCATGTGAAAAATAGCCATACTTTTCAAAAAACAAAAATAAATGTGACAGTCATTCGTGAAATGTAGTTCAATGACATTCTGTGCTGTTACTGTATTTTAGCTCAACATTTGTGGGGTTTATTTTTATTCATTAACAAGTGTGGCATTTTATTTTGTTTATATCTTCTATTCTTAATATTTTTAGTTTTGCAGAGGTCAGTTATTCACAGATATGTGTTTTTTTTACTACCCTGCTGTAGTAGTTTGCATGAGTGCTGCTGTTATGAACATTTCTTTTTTTTTTCATTATGAAACTTTTTATTTACTTTTTACATTTTTACATTGTGCTTTTTTCAAGTTTTGATTGCAGTAGTAATAACTCTACAATGACACATTTTAGCGTGTTTATGTTTTAGTTGCATGCAATGTTTAAATCAAATACAATTAACTGAAAAAGTAATCTGTTTTCATAAATTTTTAATAAATCTACATAACCGAAGACTGCCGGAACATTTTTTGCAATGACATTTACCTGACAGCCATTTATTAATCTTTTTGTGTACTACATGGTTAGGCTAGATTTGGGTTATGGGGTTTGTTTCTCTAACGAACACATTTGTTATACTGATCTCTAATCTATTGGTAATCGTAATAAACAGTCCATAAACTCATGCAAAACTGTTATGGAGCATTAATAACCATATAAAAAATGCCCATTAATTGGAGGTGCTACCACTTTCATTTAATTAAATTAATTTGGGTTCAAGACCAGAATTGTACTCTCAAACATATAATCAGCAGCAGGTTTTGTTTTAGTTTCTGCTAATTAAAAGGTCATTGTTAGATTATTATAAGATTGTGATGTGAATCAACTTAACAGTATCAACTCCAAAATTATAGCTTTGAATGTGTTCATATTTAGAGTGCATCAGCACTTCAGAAAAGGAAGAGTCAACTTAATATGATTTTTGTTTATTTGTTTTTTATAAAACAAATCACAATAAAAAAACAGGAAAGCACACATGCATTTCATCTGATTGTCTTTATGATCACGCATGGACGGATCATACAGATGCTGGTACATTCGGACCTTTTCAGCCAGATTTCCTTCGAAGACGTCCATCTTGAAAGCCGGGTGTAGTCGCAATGACTGAACGCGCAGGCTTTGAGGAGCTTCAAAATCTGGGAGGTGCACGACCAGGCGCAAAACCTACGCGTGGGGCCAAAGCGCGGGGACTATGCGATTGCGTCACTTTTCGCGCGCGCACCCTTGCGCCCTATGCGACGCGTCAACTATATCCGAGGCTTTAGATTCAGCATTAATCTTATTTTAGGCTATGTGTAACAAAATACTTCAGTTACTTCATTAGTAACTGTGAAGTTTATTTGTGGGTAACACTTATTCGCCCAAAATATCTAAATTTGTTATGCAGCTTACTTTTCACATGGAATGGGTTAAAGCTGAGCCATCAAGAGACTCTTCTGTCTCACATCATTCTTTTATTGTTCGGTTATTTATTCTTTTTTTTTTTTTTTCCAGTTATTAACATTGTCAATTAATACATTGAAAACTTTGCATTATTCCACATCAGAGGGATCTGGCTTCATCTGGCTTCTGGACCATGGACAGAATTTGTTGCCAATGATGTCAAGGTCAGATGTTTGTAGGGGCAGGGATGTTAGGGAAAATAAGCATTTGTCCTTGAGGTACATGAATTGATAGTTATGGGTATTTTCTTGTTGGTTATAGTAATAAACAGTTTTTCATTTAAATTCCACAGGGATTGCCGAAACAAGGACTGTCCAACAACTGTGGAATGTTTGTAGTGATGGTAAGTTGCTTCCACTCAGCATATCCGTATTGTTTTGTGGGTTGTATACAAGTAATCACATTTTTCTTAACAGTATGCACTGTACTTTGTGATGGGAGCACCTTTTGATTTCACTGAGGTAAGGGCACACACAGGATTGAGTGCTTCATGGTTTGATGTTATGTCACAAAACTTTGACCTGTAATATCTGCAGATGGATATGATGACTATACGAAGGTGGTGGTGCATACTTATCTTGACAAACTTCCCTGTGAAGTAAGGACAATAATTGGCCTCTCTATGTGGCATTACATGGATGGTAGTATTTCTGTAAAGACTTCATTTGTGATTTTGAAAGATCTAGGGAACAACTACGAAGAGAGAGAAAGAGGAAGAGAGATGATGAAATGGTTGAAGCCAGGAGAAAATGTAAGGTAAGATATAGTTTTGAATAATCTAATTGTTAGTAAGTGTATTTGCCATGCACAGTTGCACTAGGTTTGTGTTTGAAAGAAAATCATGATCCAACAATCAAGGATTGAATCAATTAGGTACTGGTCTTTATTTTAGGTTTTAAGAAACCATGTATAAATATGTATTTTGCCAGAGTCATTGTGCTGATGACCACATCTATGCACGAACAACCAAGCCAGATCTTGAGGTTGGTCACACCATCCATAATTAAGAATTGTCACTTGTACTTGTGAATTTCAGGTGTGTGTGTGTGTGTTGTTTTTTGTGGTCTTCACTTTGCAGGTGCAACAAATGCCACCAATTTTACAGGTAAGATGAATTCTTATACATATAGTTGTTCATTCTTTGATGTTCTTACAATGCACACTTGAGGCTGTGCTCCAAGAGGTGGTCCTAACAGAGGGAGATGTTGCTTACCTCACTTTGGCATTGACCTGCAAGCGGTTTCAATCTATTGTGTCTGATCCAGTTTTCAGGAAGACGGCCCACTTTGCATGGCTGGATGGTAATGATGTTTTTACTTGTTTTCACTTAAAACATGAAATTACATTTTACCTACATTAAAATTATCATTTACAGGGGAGATCAACTGGAGTAAATTCTCAGCATCTTTCAGGACAGAACACAGAGAACCCTTTGCTGTGATAACATGTTCTTCCTGCAACAGAGTGTACAAAGACTGTGTGGACTTCACAGGAAATGGAAGACGAGGGGAGTACCCCCGCTACTACGTTGACGGTAAAGCTGGCCACTGCCCAGACTGTCAGTTCTGAAAAAACTGGATATACATTGCTTTTTGTTTCATATTTTGTTTGCATGTTTTTTGCAGTGCATTACATACATTTGATTGTTTTTGGAGAAATGCATAAACTTTTAAAATCGTGCATTTGTGTCTTTAACTGAATGTGTTTAATGGTCCACTGACATGATTTTTTTACTATTCATAAAATTGCTCAAAATATATATATATATTATCATTTAAATATGTTCATTTTTGCAAACAAAATGATAAATCACTTTAATTTTGCTTTAAAAGTGATTTTGAACTTCAAGCCGTGTTTAATCATGGGAAATCCGATTACACACGAACGCACCATCTGTGATGTCACACCGGGCAGAGCTCTGGGCTTGTCACAGTGCGCAGGTATGAGCATCTCGACATGAAGGAAGTCTGATACAGCATCAGACCTAAATTAGATCCTGTTGTTTCTTGTTCCATCACCCAAACTATTTTCTGCTTCCCAAAATGAAGACAAATAGCTCAAATCTTCACATAGATTGCTAAATTCGTCCAGTTTTAAATTGTCCGCTATTAAAGACACCACAGCCCTCTGCCCAGTGTGACATCACATATGGTGCGTTCGAGTGTAATCGGATTTCCCATGATTAAACACGGCTTGAAGTTCAAAATCACTTTTAAAGCAAAATTAAAGTGATTTATCATTTTGTTTGCAAAAACAAACATATTTAAATGATAAAATATATATATTTTGAGCAATTTTATGAATAGTAAAAAAATCATGTCAGTGGACCTTTAAAGATCCACTGACGTGATTTTTCTACTATTCATCAAATTGCTCAAAATATATATATATTATCATTTAAATATGTTAGTTTTTGCAAACAAAATGATAAATCACTTTAATTTTGCTTTAAAAGTGATTTTGAACTTCAAGCTGTGTTTAATCATGGGAAATCCGTTTACACCCGAACGCACCATCTGTGATGTCATGTGCAGAGTTGAGGCAGAGCTCTTGGCTTGTCACGGTATGAGCAGCTCACATAAAAGTAAGTCTGATACGGCATCAGATCTAAATTAGATCCTGCTGTTTCTTGTTCCATCACCCAAACTATTTTCTGCTTCCCAAAATGAAGACAAATAGCTTAAATCTTCACCTAGATTGCTAAATTAGTCAGGTTTTAAAATGTCTGCTATTGAAGAGACTGGAGCCCTCTGCCTCTCACTCTGCACATTACATCACAGATGGTGCGTTCAGGTGTAAACGGATTTCCCATGATTAAACACGGCTTGAAGTTCAAAATCACTTTTAAAGCAAAATTAAAGTGATTTATCATTTTGTTTGCAAAAATTAACATATTTAAATGATAATATATATATATTTTGAGCAATTTGATGAATAATAGAAAAATCACGTCAGTGGATCTTTAAACATTGTATACATTTACAATTTGCTATTGCTCTGTTGACCTACTCTACTTACTTTTCCTTCGCATAGCATCATTTCCACACTTAAGTAAAAATTCGAAATTGTCTGTGGCAGTTATATTTTTATTTGTATACATTCAGAGTTACTATGTTTTAACCAGTGATGTAGGCTATATAAATGAAGGCAATATGCCCACTTTCAGAAGTATGTAACAGAGGTACAAGTATAATGACATCTTGTCAGAGCTGTCAATGTACATGTATGACAAGTAGATTTCAGAGTATCACAAGCTGAATGTGGAAATCCAAAAGAGTAAGAAAAAGTGTAGGCCTAAATGTAAGATCAATGTACAGCTGTTATAAAAGATCACACATGGAGTCTTATACTTTCAATTCGAATAAATTTATAGTTCAGTTTTGTAAATGGCTTGTTACCCAAATTTTTGCTGACATGCTAAAGGAAAACAATTTTGTTGGAATACAACATTTAAAATAAAATGGTCTCAAATAAATTGTCTCTTATGTTTTGTTGTAAAAAAAGTTCTTCTGTGTTTTCTTGTGTTGTTAGTGTATTTACTGATGGATTGTTCATTTCTGTGCGTTTTTTTAACTGTATTTTCTAAAAAAGTTTGATACCGCGGCTGGTATAGGAAATGGTGCCCCCTTTATTTCCGGAGTGCAATGGCGCTTATTTCCGGAGTGCAATGGCGCTACTTCCATATATGGTATGGCTCGGCCCTCGGACACGACCCCGCCCCTTACTGTTTGATGCAGCGAGGTGTACTTGGACTTCTGTAGTTAGTCATGACATATTAAATACGAAGGAGGCGCCCTTTTGTGCTTTGGGAAGGTACTACAACTGCATTATACATACGGCCATTACAGCGTCAGCGCTTCGTTTGCCCTGCTTAAAATGGCGGCCACAGAAGCGTCAGCGCGGAAGGACTTTACAAGATTAAAACGGTAAAAACTATTATTTCTTTGCTGAGAAAAAATATATTTCTTAGCTGACGTTATAGCACAAGGGTTCCCGAGCTTAACCGTTCCTTAATCAATTCACGAAATGGTCAAATCTGCTGAATTTAAATTGTTTCGGTTTGACTTTTTCCAAACAGCCTCGGGGGTGCTATGAAAATAAATTATAAATAAATCTAATTTTATCTCAAATATCTTCTACAGGTCAACAGTCTGTAAATTGAAGCCATATAATTACACTCTGTAAGCAGAAAAAATATCCACCGAGTGGTTTCTGAGCTGTTTATCTAAACAGTAGGTATCTGTTTATGGTAGCTAACAGCTAACATGCTAAAAGCGATTTTTTTTTAGCTCTAAATATCTTCTGCAGCTAACAGGTTGTAAATGACCACCAAATAATTACACTCTGTAAGTTTCAAGAAAATCCGCGGTGTGGTTTATGAGTTATCTTGCTAAAAAAACGCTAACAACACAGCTAAATGGTAGCTACCTCCAGAGCAGGGAGCCGGGCAGCGACATTCAGTCCGAGCAGAGGAGGCTTTTTTCGGACACATGACGGTCGGTGGACTCTCTGGAAGTGTCCGCTAGCGGACAAAAGTGGTACTGCACCATTTTTTGGCCAAAATGAAAAACGGCGAATCAGAGCCAAAAATGGGTCTAAGAAAAAAGGGGAAAAATCCATAAATAATACGCTTTGGTGTATAATACGCAGGACATTCAAATGAGCAAAAAAACTGCGTGTTATAGACCGACAAATACGGTAAGTTAAATTCAGTTAAAAAGAGCCATTGACCTGTGCCCCGCTGTGGCGTAGTGAGATAAGCGCGGGGCACATATGCTTGGGGCTTTTGCCTCTCCACAGGCTCGCGGGTTCGCGTCCCATACCCGGCGAGCTATTTCTGTGGTGTCCCCCCCTCCTCCGTTTCACCCTCTCCCTCTCTCCAATAAAGGTCACTAGTGCCACAAAAATGTAAAAAAAAAGCCATTGACCTGTTCGTGGTTTTCATATAAATTATTAAGCTCCTCTTCAGGCTTCCTTATAAATTATTAAGCTCCTCTTAAGGCTTCCTATGTTACTAAAACTTCAAATTTAGGGTTTACTTTAAACGATGCCTTTATGACAAGTGTGTATACATAACCAGAAGTTGGTGATTACCATCTATGATGGGAGAGGTTGTTCGCCTTTAACTTTCAAATCCCTATTTTTACCCTATACGAATGAATATATATATAGGCTACATATAATATACATATTATTATATGAACAGATACTTACACTAAAATTATTGGCTAAAATCAAAGGTGTTAAAGTTATTCGTTCAGAAAGCGTTATCTTAAAATTCTTATTTTGGACTAAAATCAAAGGTGTTAAAGTTATTCGTTCAGAAAGCGTTATCTTAAAATTCTTATTTTGGACTGTTTATGGTACTTTAATTAAATCACTCTGAACTAAAGGCTTGATTTGTGTTGACCAATTTAAATCAACGAAGGTGTAGTACCTTAAATTGTGCTCACCATGCAGATTCAATTCAACATGCCAGCACAGAGAAGCACAAAAAAAACTGTGCACCCTTCTCCTCCATGAGCCCAACAAACCTGGGCCCCACCGCCCCAAAACAGAACAAGACAAAACAAAGATATGAGCTAAAAATAGCCACCTACATAGCCTGTCACACATCAATCAGTGCTTTGGACCATCTTGGAGAACTCATTGGATCCACTTCGACTGACAATGACATGAAAATACACAGAGCAAAATGCACTGCATTAACAGAGTTTAAAGAAATCTAAAAAAGTTTTTTCTACCTGTATGCTGGTTTTTTCTACCTGCTTCATTGAGCATGATTCAGGATAGAGATTAAAGAAAGCTTTTTGGTCCGTGTTCAATTGATTTTTCAGTGCATAACAAAAATGAAAAAACGATGTGTCATTTCAATATTCCTTTTCATGTGTGAATCAAAAAATACAATACGTCATCGTTTTTCTGCATTTTGGACTTCAACCTCACATCAAAAATCAAACTTTTTAAAAATGTCCTGCGGACTTATTTGTTTTTTATTTTTATTTTCTAACAAATGAGTAACCCGGAAGTTGTTCTGATAGTGCGCACATACAGTAAGCTAACACACACGAGCTGTGGCTGGACAGCTACGTTTTGTTCAAAGATAACAAGCGAGTTACTCTCAAAGAGGAAGATATGACGATGGAAAAAATCGGCAGGATCTGTACTGACGTTTTGTTTTGGCGCGGCAGTATAACCACAAATATTTAAACGATAAAAGTTAGCATGTGCACATGCTGTGTACATGTACCAGCGATTAGCTTTTATTTGCACAAATGCTAATAGTTTCTTAAGTTTAAAAATTTACTGGGTAAGATAAGTCTTACCCAGATAATAATTTACCGTAGATAAGTCTTTGTAATGTGTGTTCAAATTTAACCTACCAATTTTCACAAATTGTGAATCATCAGTTAGACGATAAATAAAATAAAATCAGTCAGGTAAATGAAATAAATGAAACGGCAAGAACCATTGACATGTTTGCATTACATTGTGATAAGATAAATTAATGTTTGAATAGTAATGGTGGTGACAACTAGTTGTTAAATCATTAGTTGATTAGGCTCACAGTTGTGTGATGATGCACAACTGTTAAAAATTTTACGTTTTCAAATTTAACCCAGGTTGTACAAATGAACAACTTTTTACAAATAAACCCAGTCTCCTCCAGCTCATTGTAGTAACTCTGTTCCCCAACAGGTAAATAGCTCCAGCCTGTATCTAACAGATGACAGCAATGTGGCTATTTTCCCTCATGATGACGGCCACTTCAGCACCATCGGCCTAACAGAACGAGGTCATTATGAGGTGCATGGCGAAGGCGTTGAGGAACCTGTGGCAGGAGGTTCACACCAGCCTGCCCGCTTTGCATTCCACCGGCCACCCAGTGCTGCTGCTGGCTCTGCTTCCACTGCCAGAGCTTCTACCAGTGGAAGAGGTGCTACGACAAAAGTATTCCAAAGGTGATTTTTTTTTCTTTCAACATGATAGTGGAGTAAAAATGCAAAATATTTGCTTAAGAATTGCTGTAAAGTTGCTGTAAACACCTGCTCAACTCTCCAAGAGGAAAACACCAGATTAAGATCTAAACTGGCGGATTTAGAAAATCGAAGCAGACGGCAGAATATTCGTGTGCTGGGTTTACCGGAATCTATTGAAAGCGGACGTCCCACAGACTTTTTCTCCAACCTGCTGTGCGACATCTTCGGGCGTGACACGCTTCCTTCTCCACCCGAACTGGACCGGGCCCATAGAACTCTCGCTCCGAAACCCGCCTCGGACCAGCGGCCGCGCCCGGTTATCCTGCGAGTGCACCGGGTCCAGCTGAAGGAGCTGCTGATCCGGGAAGCTCGACGCAGAGGCAGGCTTGAATACCAGGGGAAACCAGTGCGGATCGTGGAAGACTACAGCCCAGAAGTCCTCAACCAGCGAGTGGAATATAAGGACATGATGGCCGCACTGTATTCTCTGGGTCTAAAACCTGCTCTGCTTTTTCCTGCTTGACTTCGCGTGACTTTACCTGATGGACACAGAAAGTGGTTGGGCTCTGTGGAGGAGGCGCAGAAGTTCAGTGACACCTTTCAAGCTTCACAGCGCAAGTAATATTTAACTTTTCTTCTAACTGATGAACAATGTACGGAAGCGTATTGCTGACACTAATGCAATGTTCCCGCACTGGCTTTGTTTCTGTTTACACTAAACTTTTCTTTACATGAGGTGAGGAACAGATGAGCAGGACTCTGCACATACTCTGATTATCTGAGACTTTTTTTAGTTGCAGCTTTTTTTGAACTATTAACATTTTTGAAATGAAACATTTTTCCCTTTCTGGTTTACCTGTTGATTATTTTGAGCTGAATCTTGGGTTAGTCCTGGCTTGATTGATAATTAATTTAAGATTGGGATTAATTTAACTTTACGTTTGTATATGTGTGCGTGATTACGTTTTTTATTTTTTTTTAAATTTTTTTTAGGCATTAGGTATTTAGGCACATAAATAATTGAAGTAGGCCTATCCAGGTATAAAAATGGGTGAAATATATAATGTTTTTAATATATTATTTTGAACTATTAACATTTTTCCTCTTCTTGTTTACCTGTTGACTATCTTGAATTGAATCTTGAATTGGTCTTGGACTGATTGAAGATTTAATTTAGGATTAGGATTAATTTAACCTTGTTTATATGTGTATGCGTGATCACACATCTATGTGTACATTTTTGGCCTTGCATGAGGTGCTTATACATTTTTTTTTCTCTCTGATGATACTGGAGCACTAGTTTAAAAGTTAGACAGGAGACTTATTTTTAATTTCTATGGAGCTTGCTGCTTCTGTCTGTTGCAGCTGTCCAGGGTGGGAAAGGGAGGGGGTGGGGGGTCCATCACTGCCATTAATTTATATTTTCTTTCACTTTGCCAAGAACTGCACAGCCATCAACACATTAGACTGTATTACCTACCTTTCTTATACAAATTATTAGTAATATGAGTGGTCAGTTGGTGTTGTCAAGCTGGAACGTCAAAGGTTTGAACCACCCCGTCAAGAGAAGGAAGGTGCTTTCTCATTTAAAACAGTTAAAAACAGGCATTGCTTTCCTGCAGGAGACTCACATTAGAAGTGACGATAGCAAACGATTACTGCAAACATGGCACGGGCAGAGTTTCCATTCCTCATTTCGAGCAAAGGCTCGGGGCGTCTCGATCCTCATCAGTCAAGACATTTCATTTGAACCTTTTCAAGTTAACTCAGATAAATATGGTCGTTTTGTGATTGTTTCCGGTAAATTGTACAACACACCAGTAGTGCTAGTTAACGTTTATGCCCCAAATACGGATGATGTTGGTTTCTTTGAGAAATTATTCTCACTGCTCCCGGACCTAAACACATACTCATTGATACTCAGCGGTGACTTGAATTGCTGGTTGGACCCAGTTTTGGACAGATCCTCTACAAACCCTGCCACAGCCAGCAGGTCGTCCCACACTATTCGTGCCTTTCTATCTAAGTATGGCCTGTGCGATGTATGGCGTTTTTTACACCCAGCTGAGAGAGAATATTCTTTTTTTTCTCATGTTCATCACTCGTACTCGAGGATCGATTACTTTTTCATGGACAACAAACTTCTTCCCTCTGTCCGTGGCTGTGACTACCATAGTATTGTCATCTCAGACCATGCACCTGTCACTCTTATGATACTGGAGCACTAGTTTAAAAGTTAGACAAGAGACTTATTTTTAATTTCTATGGAGCTTGCTGCTTCTGTCTGTTGCAGCTGTCCAGGGTGGGAAAGGGAGGGGGGTGGGGGGTCCATCACTGCCATTAATTTATATTTTCTTTCACTTTGCCAAGAACTGCACAGCCATCAACACATTAGACTGTATTACCTACCTTTCTTATACAAATTATTAGTAATATGAGTGGTCAGTTGGTGTTGTCAAGCTGGAACGTCAAAGGTTTGAACCACCCCGTCAAGAGAAGGAAGGTGCTCTCTCATTTAAAACAGTTAAATACAGGCATTGCTTTCCTGCAGGAGACTCACATTAGAAGTGACGATAGCAAACGATTACTGCAAACATGGCACGGGCAGAGTTTCCATTCCTCATTTCGAGCAAAGGCTCGGGGCGTCTCGATCCTCATCAGTCAAGACATTTCATTTGAACCTTTTCAAGTTAACTCAGATAAATATGGTCGTTTTGTGATTGTTTCCGGTAAATTGTACAACACACCAGTAGTGCTAGTTAACGTTTATGCCCCAAATACGGATGATGTTGGTTTCTTTGAGAAATTATTCTCACTGCTCCCGGACCTAAACACATACTCATTGATACTCAGTGGTGACTTGAATTGCTGGTTGGACCCAGTTTTGGACAGATCCTCTACAAACCCTGCCACAGCCAGCAGGTCGTCCCACACTATTCGTGCCTTTCTATCTAAGTATGGCCTGTGCGATGTATGGCGTTTTTTACACCCAGCTGAGAGAGAATATTCTTTTTTTTCTCATGTTCATCATTCATACTCGAGGATCGATTACTTTTTCATGGACAACAAACTTCTTCCCTCTGTCCGTGGCTGTGACTACCACAGTATTGTCATCTCAGACCATGCACCTGTCACTCTGTCTCTGTCCCTCCCTGACATTCCTATAAGGAGTAGACAGTGGAGATTCAATTCAACGTTACTGTCAAACAATGATTTTGTTACATTTATAGAAAAAGAAATAACCTTCTGTTGAGTTTTATACTATGTTCTTGTCAGTGTTGGGTGTAACGCGTTACTTAGTAACGCGTTACAGTAATCACATTACATTTTGCAGTAACGTAGTAGTGTAACGCACTACTTTGAAAATGCCTGTAATATATTACAGTTACTAACAAAACCTTACATTCGTTACTTGCGTTACAATCAGGACCTTTCGGAGAATAGTTTTATTTATTTACCTTTCGGAGAATAGTTGTGGTACGACGAGGACGACGGAGCGGACCATAGACATTATATATAGATATCTATGGAGCAGACTGTCACGTGGGGAAAACAAAGACGTACGCGATGACGTCGGAACGTTATACGTCAACGTACATAGACATATAAAGGTACATAGACATACGGCCTCTGTCACTAGCCTCGCGAGAACTGCCACCTGCAGTAAGCCTCGGTGGCAGTTCTCGCGATGTTGGGGCTGGCGCGGTCGAGACTCGAGAACAAACCCGGAAAAACACATAGAGATGGATGTAACGAGAGAGGACGCGTCCCTGCCAAAAAAGTTAAGACTTCGTGTAAATATGTTGAAAAATGGGACAGCGAATTTACTTTCCTAAAGTTTATTACGCGTTTTTTAAGATTTGTAACCGCGACTTTAGTGTCTCTCTCTCATGGGGGAAGGAACGATGTCCGTCAGCATGAAAAATCCGTCAAGCACAAAGGTAAGCCTGTCAGATTGTGATCACATAACTGGTTTGAAAGAGGCTGATAGGTAGTTATTTTAGATTTCTTGTAAACCTGTCTGTTCTGTTTTATTTTTTTTAAACAGAAGTTTTACATTTTGATATTGTCATTGATATTGTCATACCTTTTGAATGGCACATTTACAAATGCATTGTGCTTGTTATGTTGCACTGCTGTTTTACTTTTTCATCAAAAATGAGTGTCAAAAAGATCTCTAATATCATTATTGAAAGATAAAAATTAATACAGGTTAAATCTCAGGTACAGTATTAGAGTAATCCAAAAGTAATGTAACTAAGTTACTTTCAGAACTGAGTAACTAAGTAGTGTAATATGTTACTTTTTTTAAAAGTAACTAGTAATGTGTAACTAATTACTTATTTTGGGTAACTACCCCAACACTGGTTCTTGTTGACTTCCTGTTGTGGGCGGAGACTTACACAGGAGGGTGCAATCTGCTAATAAAAGGCCAGCTGCTCTGATGAGCGCATCTTCTCTCACTCAGGCCAAATGCAACTGATGGTGTGTTGTGTTTTCCTCCGGCATTATCCGGCATTTCCAACCCTTGCTTCAAACAATGGCTGCGTCAACAGGTTATGGGCCCAGGAGGGAGTTTGGAAGCCGATGGAACCGATTATGCTTTGATGGAGATGAAAAGAAATACGAGTTGTGGGAGACAAAGTTTTTAGCCCACTTACGTCTGCTTGGGCTGAAGGACACAATATTACTGAGGGGCGTGCCCGATGACGTGGAAGAAGACGCCACCAAAAATGAAGAAGCATATGCTGAATTAATTCAAGTCTTGGATGATAAAAGTCTTTCTCTTGTCATGAGAGATGCTGCAGATGATGGCAGAAAAGCCTTGAAGATCCTCAGAGACCACTATGCAGGTTCTGGTAAGCCAAGAGTGATCAGTCTGTACACGAAGCTGACATCTCTACAGAAAGGTGTCAATGAGAACGTCACTGACTATATTATCCGGGCAGAAACTGCGATCACGGCGCTGCGTAATGCAGGAGAAGTTTTGAGTGATGGCCTGTTGACAGCAATGATTTTAAAAGGACTGCCTGATGAGTTCAAACCATTCTCTGTTTATGTGACACAGAGTGATGAAGAATTAAAAAAAGATAAAAAATAAAATTTATGAAGGGTGTCCTTTGGACTAAACCACCCATCAGGACCCTGACCCCTGGTTGGGATCTTGGCCTGGTCCTGTGGGCACTCTGTGACCCTCCATTCGAGCCACTGAGCGAGGTTAAGATAGATTTACTATCTTATAAAACTGCTCTACTCCTGGCACTTTGCTCGGCGAAACGTGGGTGACCTCCATGCATTGTCTGTACATCCAATGTGTACCAGATTCGCCCCTGACGGGTCAAAGGTCACACTAAGGCCTAATCCCGCATACACTCCCAAGGTCTTGACTCTGAACCATAGGAGTCTAGACTTTGATCTCTCCTCCTTTCCACCTGCTCCTGTCCTCACTCAGGAACAGGAAAGGCTACAGGCTCTCTGCCCAGTGAGGGCTTTACGCACCTACATGCAGAGAACAGCCGAATGGAGGAAAACAAACCAACTGTCCATCTGCTTTGCAGCACCTGCTACTGGGAGAGCCCTATCAAAACAACGCCTCTCACATTGTGTGACTGAGGCCATAAAAAGGGCCTACAGCAGCAAAGGTCAACAGGTACCCTCTGGAGTGCATGCTCACTCCACTAGGGGCTTGGCCACTTCCTGGTCATTATTTAAGGGTGTACCAGTCGCAGACATTTGTGCTACTGCAAATTGGAGCTCAATAAACACTTTTGCAAAGCATTACAGTTTGGATGTTACTGCGGGTGACGTCACTCAGGCTGTCCTTTCTAACACACAATAGAAAGTAGCCTTGGGATGCCTGCTGGTCAAAGGCAGACGTTCACTCTAGCATGCATTTTACGGAGCATTTCAAGGAGCATGAATGGATTACGGTCCCATAGCAAGTATGTTGCACTGAGAAACCAGACTGAAAGGGAACTGAAAGTTATGCACCATAACTCATGTTCCCTGAAGGAAGGGAACGAGGTGCAACATAGCTGGCCCTTTTCAATGCTGAAAGCTCGGTGAAGTGCAACTTTGGAGAAAGATGGAGAGGCGCAAGCCGCTTAAGTACCCAGAGGGCGGGGCCTCTGACGCGGCGATGACGCCCTTAGCCGTAAAGGCGTGAGTATATTCCTTCAGGTAATTGTACGGGGCACAATTGCCATAGCAAGTATGTTGCACCTCGTTCCCTTCCTTCAGGGAACATGAGTTATGGTGCATAACTTTCAGATTTTAAATCTCACTGGCATACAATGTTCAGCAGGTATTATATACAAAGTCAGGCACTGTACACAAAACGTCAGCTTTTTATGCTACTAACAGCACATTTTTAAACACTCAAGCTAGCAGGCTGTCTTTTAGGCTTACATCTTATACAAACAAAAAGGTTATTTTGTAGTGATGAAACACATTAGCATTCATGACATCATTCAGTGACTCATAATCTAAGTAGAGTTCAGGAAAAATACTTTTCTGTGTAACATTATTGTTAAGACAACTGTAACCAACAAATTTGCTTAGTCATGTTTTTTTTTTTATTATAATGGTGTTTTAAATTAAAATCCAACAAAATGAAGCATTTTTGCACGTCTATGGTCTACAAATATTCTAAGTACTGTATTGTTTTGTGTATTCCCATTTCAGTTCTCATTTGACAATCAGGAATCTGTCAAAGTCCTTGTAACAATTTTTCAAGATGAAAAAGAGACTTCTAAAAAAATTCTTCATGTTTCACTTTCAAGTACCAAAATGTGATCTTCTGTGTTTGTATGAGTAGATTGAGTAACGACTGAGAATGAGTGGTGGTGTTTTTCTTTTTCCCCCCAATTATCCTCTTAATGGAGACAAGCTGGCTTTAGCGAAGAGCATCATTGCCACCTTCCCATCTCTGACTATCCAGGTGGATGGACAAGGGAAGGGATTTGTAAGTAAACAAGTGAAACAACGTATCAGTTTTCTATTGGAGTCCAACATAACAGATTCACTTGTATTTCCTTGAATATTTCTTCTGAATTTCTGAAAAGTTTTCAGCTGACTGAAAAAAATGTGTTTTCTTTATCAGGAGCATTTCTATGATCCAGTATCTCACAGTGGGTTCCTAGAGACCAAACTACGTAACCTTCGACGGAATCTGCAACAAGATGAAAGATGCTACAGGAAACGAAAAGTGACCAGCGATCGAGGGGAAGCACAGACATTCAGTGCAACTGAGAATGAAAATGACAACACCACAAATGAGTGGGTCACCTTGATCAGAAGGTTGTGACCCTCTTCAGAAAACCTTTCAGCAATCGAGTCTGGCATGGAGAAAACATTCTCACAGTGCAGAGCATGGATTTTGAGGGAATCACCCACCCTTGCAGAAATACTGCGTGAATATCCACGATTTCTGGACATGCCAAGTCTGGTAGGTTTGCTTCTTTCCCTCCCTGTAACTTTGAACAAACAAAGTTCAACTTGTAGTTTTCCAAAACCTTTTTTTTTTTCTCCTTTTCTTTGTTCTAGCTGGACTCAGAGCTTGGAAGGCTCACAGGTGAAATGGCAGAGCTATTCCTTCGTAGATGGGAGGTCAACATCATGCCAAAACTCAAAGCTGTGGCTGCCATTGAACCTAGACTGTGCACTCTTTTGAAAGAGATTGAAGACATGACTGAAGGTACTTATGGGAAACCAGGAATTTGGGAACTTTCTAAATGATATATTTAAAAATATCCATCCATCCATCTATTATCTTTCACCCGCTTCTTCCATTTTTGGGTCACGGGGGTCACCGGTGCCCATGTCCAGCAATCACAGTGCGAGGGGCGGGGTACACCCTGGATGGGTCGCAAGTCCATCACGGGGACACATAGAGACAAACGAGACAAACAGCCATTCACTCTCTCACTCACACCTAGGGACAATTTAAAGTTACCAATCAGCCTAACATGCATGTTTTTGGTCTGTAGGAGGAAACCGGGTACCCAGAGGAAACCCACGCATGCACGGAGAGAACATGCAAACTCCACCCAGAAAGGCCCCCAGACCGGGATTTGAACTGGCAACCTTCTCGCTGAGAGGTAGCAGCTCTACGAGTTATGCCACCGTGCTGCCAAATTCAGGTTGTAATATCATTACATTCTTTGAGTACATCTACGATCTACCGTTCTCCACACAAAGAAAGGCAAAAGTGCTGGAACTGATTGCATAACTTAAAGCTTGCAAGTAAAATGTACAGTTGTCCAAAATGTAGAGGGACTACATTCAAAGAGGTGAAAAACCTCATATGGCACCTTCATGAAATACATTGCTTGTCAGATGGACAGAATATAAAAATTATATGTGGTCAAGACAGTTGTCCAAGGACATATAATGAATTTATTTTCTAAGCATCTACATAGAACATATTTTGAGACAGGTACAAAAGATATGACTGTTGAACTTGTCCAACCCTTGTACCTAAGCATGGTGAATTTGGTGACGTTATTCATATTCTGGCACATAACGACTCCATTCTCAAGTTTGTTCAAATACTAAATGTATTGTACTTTGATGATCATTTTTATGCTTATGCTGTACAAAAAGCAAGTGAATGTGAATTGATCACACTTGCAGAAGTTTCTGATTTGCATCCTTTATATGTTATGAGGAGTTTTGGCATCAGAGAGCTGTATGTGACCCCAAGATAAAATATCATGTACCTTGGTTGATGACTATTGGATTGTCAATACATGTTGCCATTTCAGTGCAATGGGAAAACTCATGCATGTTGGAAGGGACAGGGATTATTTTTCATGATCTCTTTTATTAATTTTATTGCCATGTTTTTCATCCATGTTCACTGAATGTTACAACAAATATTATTCAGGCAGTATGTTTTTATAAGGTGTGTTGAATAACCTTAGAAAAATGGGTATTTTGTTAGTTTGATTATATATATATATATATACAGGGAACCCCCGTGTTACGAACGAGATCGGGACCTGAGAACGGTTCGCAGCTCGATCCGTTCGTAGGTAGGGGGTGAAAATTATATTTAAAAAAAAAAATTATTCATTCATTCATTCATTCAACCTTTATTTATCATGCTAACGGAGCGCGCGCACACATTTAAGCATGTAAAGTAGTGTACTGTAATGTTAAACATTGCTATTCACATTTACAGAATAAATAAAAATATATTTTCTTACTTTGAGATGGTCAAAGCCGACATCTTAGGTTGCCATGCGTTGATTGTTGTCGGGCCGAGCAGCGCGCCACCGCAGCTGCTCCAGGCCTGTGTTAGCTAGCTGGCTAGCTTCTGCTAGCCAAGCCATGAGCTAGTGTTGGAGCGGCGGCGCGATCAATCTGCAGCTTCTGCTGCTCCAGCCGCTGCTCCAGCCTGAGACGTCCACAGAGCTATTCCAGCTAGTAATTAATCCACATGATGCGATCCTGGTCACCAGTGTTCAAAAGGCCGGCTCCCGTGTTAGCTCCAGTGTTAGCTCTGGAGCTAGCCAGGCCGGAGGTGTAGCCAGGCCGGCTGGAGGTGTTCGCACGGCGGCCTGGCACGATCGGCGATAAATCCGCTCCTGCCTGAGACATCCACAAAGTTCACAGAGACGTTTCCAGCTAGTAATTAATCCATATGAAGCCATCCTGGTCACCAGTCTTCGTCCAGCTCTCGGCAGCTAACCTAAGATGGCGTCCGGTCCGGTGTTCTACATTAATTTGTGACCGGAGACCCCAGTGACTGAACCTTAAATAGCGTCCGGTGTTCTACATTAATTTGTGACCGTGTAAACTGAAGACCTACTTCCTGTTTCCCAAAATTGCTCAAAAATTGCTCAAAAATGATCAGAAATGATCTTTTTTATCATAATTATTATTTATAAAGCCTTTAAAACAACCAGAGCTGCAACAAAGTGATGTACACATGAAATTAAGAACATTTAAACACAAAAAAAAAAAAAAAAAAAAAATTTTTTTTTTTTTTTTTTTTAATTCATATTTTTATTAAATATGATATGTTCGTAAGTCCCGTGGTTCGCAGGTCGATGGGGTCGTAGGTCGGGGGTTACCTGTATATATATATATATATATATATATATATATATATATATATATATATATATATATATATATACAGGTAGTCCCCGACTTACGAGCGTATGGACTTACGAGGATCCGAATTTACGAGATTATCATAATTAATAAAAATATGACATTAAAAAAAATTTTTTTTTTTTTTTTGTGTTTAAATGTTCTTAATTTCATGTGTACAGCACTTTGTTGCAGCTGTGGTCGTTTTAAATGGCTTTATAAATAAAGTATAATTGTTATTTTTATGTTTTATTTCAATTTTTAGTGTACTCTGTACTGTATTAGCGATCGCTCCCAAATTCCCCCCGCCTGAAATATAACGAGCAGACCTAAGCGGAGCTCCCACTGCCCTGCTCGCCTGACAGGCAACGAGCGGACCTACCAAGCCGACATGCCGGGACCGGGAGCTGGCGGACATGTTGGCTGGGAGCTGCTGGCTTTTTAGAACCGTGCGTGCGATCAGAGGTTGCCTCATACGGATAAATGAGCTGGAAACTCTCTGTGAACTTTGTGGACGTGTCTGTTGTGGAGCAACCGCCGCGATCCTCCGCGATCGCTCTTAAAAAGCGCCGCGCGACAACATTAGCCCATCGGCTAAGCTAAGGCTAGGCTAAATGCTAAGCGGACCCCCACCAGAACCGAACCGGCGGCCGGGAGCTCGCCTCGATGTCCGCCTAGCAGCCTAAGATGTTGGATGGACATTCAGCTAACGTGGAGAAGCAGCTCCGACAGCCTTTTTTGGATGGATGGACTCGTTAGCACGGAGCACGGTGCACATGAGTGCAGGCCTAATGACGGTGGCTAACAAACCACAGCTCACGCGGTCAGCTTGTTTTGGATGAACGAACACCGCGGAGAAACGGCTTTCGGTAAGTTTATTAAAGTAAACTCATTTTATGGCTTCAAATGTATGGACTTAACAGGCTAACAGTCCTTCCTCTAAACAGTTTGGATGACGTTAGATCAGCAGAATGTATGGAGCCCCGACGTGCTCGGACGTGCAAACAGACGAGACAAGCTTGATCAGCTCAAAGTAAGAAATTATATTTTTATTTATCTGTTTTGTACTGTACAGTACAGTATGCTGTTTCTGTGATGAAAATAACTAAAAGTACAGCTGCAGTTGGCACTAAGGCATTTTGGCGTCTTTTTTCCTATTTACGAGCGCTGTTCCGGTTTTACGAGATAGCACGTACGTTGTCGGACTTACGAGTTTTTCATCTTACGAGATACTCGTTGTAACGGAACTTGCTCGTAAGTCGGGGACTACCTGTATATGAGCTATATGTACACTTTCCTTTTCTGGACAAAACATCCCTCTCTCCACCTCTGTTACAAATCTTGGAATAAAAATGGACTCCAATCTTACATTTGAAAATCACATTAAGCTTCTGTTTAAAACTTGCTTCTTCCATCTTCGAAACATCTCCAGACTTCGCCCATCCCTAACTTTTTCCAATGCTGAGAAGCTCGTCCATGCTTTTGTCTCCTCCAGGCTCGACTACTGCAACTCCCTGTTTATTGGAATCCCTGCCAAAAACCTTCAGAAACTTCAATATATTCAAAACAGTGCAGCAAGGATCTTGTTGAGAGTTCGTAAATTTGAACATATTACGCCCATTCTCCATAACCTTGTTGTGAAATAAAATATACTTTTGTCTTCGTGTTTTCATTCCTCTCAAAACACAAGTCTGCAAGCTGAAACAAGCAATGGTATTTCCTGTTTACAAGACAGAAGCTTTCTGGCAGTTGGGGAGGGGCAACAGTCTCTAGGCAGATCTTCTCTTATCATTTGAGAGCAAGCAACGCCCACATAAGGGTATAAAAGTATGAGTTTTCCTCCATCAGACAACACAGAAGCAAGCCCATGGATCAGGTTGTATGCTGTGTCTCTATTGGAATGCGCATTCAATGCTTTCTCTCTCTCTCTCTCTCTCTCTCTCTCTCTTTCTCTCTCTTTTTCTCTCTCTCTCTCTCTCTCTCTCTCTCTCTCTCACTCTCTGCCTACTTATTTGTGATCATATATAATGGCTTTTTGAAACAAAACAAATGTATTCTGTGACTTTTAAACTTATGATTAATTAAAACTGGTTTTGGAACTTTAAGTGCGCGTTTGTTGTGTTTTCAGTGTATCTCTCCTTCTTTGATCCAAAGTGAAACCAAACAACGAACTTGGGGCGAATAAGAAAAGCAACGCCAACAAATTTGGAGGTTCCGCCGAGATGGTTGCACGCGGACAGGAAGGGGCAGCGGGAGTCCAGAACACTGACCAGTGACCGGTCACCTCTACTAAAAAGGTAAGCAGATTCCTGTTTAAACAAAATCTGTGATTGGAATTTTTATAGGCAAAATTGATTCAGTGTGTTGGTAAAATAAGGAAATAAAACGAGTAGGTGTTCATACCCGTTAGTAAAAGTAAAATAACAATACCCAAGTCCCAGGTAAAACATGCAGTGGTCGCGCCTCCCAGGAGCCGACGTGCTTCTGGAACAGAGGGGTCGGGGTTCTAGGATAAATAAATAATTTATCCGCCGCCGTCCCTGTAACTCTGAGACCAAGTTAAACTGTAAACTTGTTAGGTTAGTGGCTAACGTAAAACAGTGACAATTTAGACTTACTTATAATTTGACACTAAATAAGTAAAGTGCGGGACTGGGTGAGAACGTGAGGGAAATGCGCTGACCTGCGCTGATAAAATAGTCCGATAGAGTTCTAAACCTAGACCATTTAAATAAAACAAAGCAAAATTAGTCACAGAATACTAAATCTTTTTCATGTTCTAAAATAGTGGGGTTTCTGGCACTGTGAGGAGTCAACACACGATCATACCAATCTTATTTTACACTCAAAAGGTTCTAAAATAAAAAAAATTAATAATAAAATAAATATATTTTATTGCTGAAGTTTTTCTGGCGTCAGAGTCTCGCGTGCCTGTTGGGTTGGTCTGTCTTATCTGTTGTCTGTCCTGTTGAAATATAAGGTCAGCGTGAGCTGGTCTGTCTTATATGTTGTTTGTCTGGTTGAAATATAAGGCCAACGTGAGTGTGTGAGAAATAAAAAGAAGAAAAAAGTTCTGGAGTGGTACACGGGAAAAAGATTCAGGACGGCTGGCTCGCCGAAAGGAATGTTCAGTCTGTCTTGACACTTCCTGTGTGGAAGGTATCTGTGTATTCACTGAGTCCTGGTTCCTGTGACAATAAAGATTAATAGGTTGTGTGATGTATGCGTGCTTGACTGTGAGAATGAACAAAGACATAAAAACTGAAATGGAGAGCAACTTTAGTCAGAAGTGCGGGAGCGCATCATTTAAACCCATAGAAGAACAAATAAAAATTATAAAACAAGCGATAACCATGTCAGTGCAAGACAAAAAACAGGAAAAACAGCTTTTTAAAAAAATAGAAGAAATAAGTGACAAAACGGGTGAAAGTAACGTGGTGAGTTTAATATGGGGAAGAATAAGGAAGTGTAAAGAAGAAACAGAGGAGTTTGAAAAGCAAAAGAAGGAGGCCAACACCTTACAAAAGGGGAAATATAGAAAATTGTTGACTGCATCAGACAGCAGTTGCAAAGAGTGGTTTAAACTGGTTCTGATAGCGCAGAGGGTGTTTCATTTACTGATTGTAGAGAAATGTGAGAAAACAGGAAGTCAAGAGCCCCCGCCCTATTCTCATAGCAGCATCTCATCAGCACCACCGGCAAAGAGCATGTACCCAATCTTTAAGGTAGAAGGGGGTATAGTAAATATAGAGGAAGCACCTCCCTTAGTGGAGCGTGATAGATTCAGAAACTCAGAAAACCTGGTTACTAAGAATGAGGTGGGATCAGTGAGTGCATCAGATTTCAGAGACTTTATAAACACACATGGGTCCCAAAAGGTAGCTGCCAGCTCAATATCCATAACCCCCCCTCCCTTTTCCCAATAACCCCCCCAATGTCACAAGCGTCATTTTACCATCCAGTGGCCCCAGGGTCCCTCTCGCTCACCTTAAGTGAGACATCAGGGCAAGGATATGTTCCTCCTGACGCTCCTGGATGGGGAAACAGGCCTGTGATAACTGACAGTAGGACAAGTCTAACACCCCAAAATACTCCAGGACCCAAGAATCCCTTCTTGGCTGAGGTCCCTCTTAGGATCACCTCAGATGTTATAGCATCTCTTCCTCTTCCTCCCAATCGGATGGGAACCACCAGTACACCACCACTTTCTGTGACAGCACACCCAAGTACATCCAGACTTATGGGGCACGAGGAGAATCAAGGGTTTTACCAACTGGAGAGTCGTCCTCTTTCCAATAGCATTTATCCGTTGCTCCAAGTAGGTACACAAGTCAGGTACAAACCTTTTGCTTTGGGAGACATTCAGGCCTTGGTGGAAAAATTGCCCCCGCTAACAGAAGGAGGCAGCAAATGGTTGAACGCAGTAGACAGCCTCACTAAGGGTATCACATTGGCAGTAGGGGATGTGAGAGCTTTGTTGGGAAGATGTGTAACATCCACCAGGATGGATGAATTGGAACGGGCAGCAGGTTGGAATCGCGCAGTTCTCGACTCAGAACCCATGACAAATCACTTACACAGGTTTGCAGGAGCCCTTAGAGAGGCTTACCCACTCCCAGAGGGTTCAGGGGTGCCTAAGTTTCATTGGAAACCTGGACAGAACCCAACAGTTTATCTAGATCAGTGTAAGCAAGAATGGCATGATAGAACTCACTGCCACGGACAAGGTGCGGGACAGAGGTATTTCTTTAGACAAGCTATCCTTGATGGTGTTCCAGCAGCTGTCAGTAAAGCAATGAAAACAAATCCTGACCTTCCCACTGCAGACGCAGATAAATGGGAACGTCACCTCATTCACCATCTGCAGGAAGCTGCAGATAAGGAAGTGAAAAGCTCAGCTGATCTAAAAGATATGCAAACACAGCTACTGAAGTTATAACTAAAGCAAGTTAGAGATGTGGTGCAATCAAAGAAAGAGTCCAAACAGATGGTTGCTGGGAAGGAAGGTATGATTACCACCCCACAGCAGCACACAATACCCCAACCATATTATGATACGTCATCTCAGGGTCCGGTTAGGGGACAGTGGAGGAGAGGAGGAAGGGCTCGGGGTAGAGGCTATGGTCGAGGTAACCTACAGGGAAACAGGCACAAGGTG
>JBBPBX010051847.1:0-24429 GCA_038048925.1 Garcialebias charrua
AAATGAACAAATACATTAGAACATGACAACATACGAAGACTCAGAACCTAAAATATATAATGTTGAAAATGTGATTGATGCAAATTTTTTTCCTGTAATAAAAGATAGCGAATATTATAATGAAGAGCAGTTTAATGACATCAATATATCAAATGGAGTTCTCTCTATTATTCACTTTAATAGCAGAAGTATAAATGCAAACATATCCAAAATAACAGATTACTTAAAACAGTTAAATAGAACTTTTACGATAATAGCGCTGTCAGAGACATGGCTCAATGATGATAACACAAGTAATATTCACATCGAGGGGTATGAATTATATCATATGAACAGAAATAATAAAAGAGGTGGTGGAGTCGCTCTATTTGTCAATAATGAAATAAAATGTAAATTAAATAGTGAAATGTCAATAATAGTTGATAATATTATGGAAATGATAACAATAGAAATAATAAACAAAAACGATAAAAACATAATAATAAGTTGTGTATATAGATCACCAGGAGCAAATATAGAAATATTCACGGATAAAATCTTGGAGCTAATGGAGAAGAGTTTTAATAAAAATGTTTTTTTGTGTGGAGACTTTAACATTGATATGGGAAATAAAACAGATTCAAATAACATAAGCACATTTATAAACTCAATGTACAGTTTAAATATGTATCCATTGATATCAAAGCCAACAAGAATTACAACTCATAGTGCCACAATAATTGATAATATTTTCACAAATATAACAAATGGGGACGTGATAGGTGGTATCTTAACGACCGACTTAAGTGATCATTTACCAGTTTTCACAATCTATAAAAATGATCAAAGCATCACAAAAGCAGTTACAACGAAGAAAAAGATCATAAACACGTCAAAAAAAGTTTTGGAAAAATTGAAAGAGGATCTGGATAAACAAGACTGGAGTGATGTGTATGTTGATGATGCGAACAGAGCATATGATGAGTTTATGAATATCTTGGAAGCTCTGTATGAAAAGAATTGTGTGCAAACAAATTACACAAAGAGAAATACGATTGATCAACCATGGATGACAAAAGGGTTGAGAAATGCTTGTAAAAAAAGAATTATTTGTATTCATGTTTCTTGAAATTGCGAAGTCAGAGCGCTGAAGAAAAATATAAAAAGTATAAAAATAAATTAGTAGGGATTATAAGGAAACATAAGAAAGAATATTATAGTAAATTATTAGATAAAAGTAATGGTGATATGAAAGCAACATGGCGAGTAATGAATAGTGTCCTGAAGAATCATAAAGCAAAAACTGGTATTTCAAAATATTTTGTAAAAGACAACGATGAAATTCATGATGAAAATGAAATTGTAAATGGATTTAATCAATATTTTGTGAATGTTGGATCAAGCCTTGCAGCTAAAATACCAAAAGTAGATAAAAATGTGATCCATTCAATTACAGGTTGTGCAAATAGTATTTTTCTAAATGGAACTAACAAAGAGGAAATAATGAATGTAGTAAAAAATCTTACAGACAAGAGATCAAGGGACTGGGTGGACATGGATATGATGTTTGTAAAGGACATAATGAGCCATGTTATTGAGCCGTTTACATACATATGTAATTTATCATTTTCAACAGGAATATTTCCAGATAATATGAAAGTAGCTAAGGTAGTTCCTCTTTTTAAAAATGGTGATAAATGTGTGTTCAACAATTATAGACCTATATCCTTGTTACCACAGTTTTCAAAAATTCTTGAAAAACTATTTGTAAACAGACTAGACCAATTTATAGATAAACAAAATATTCTAAGCAACAGTCAGTATGGGTTTAGATCAAAAAACTCTACATCAATGGCTCTCATGGAATTAATGGAACAAATAACTACTGCTGTCGATCAAAAACAATATTGTATCAGTATTTTTGTTGATTTAAAAAAAGCATTCGATACTATTGATCACACCATTCTCCTTGAAAAACTGAACAAATATGGTATTAGAGGACCAGCATTACAGTGGGTATCTAGCTACTTGAAAGATAGGAAACAATTTGTACAAATAAATGATGTAAGATCTGACCTCTGTAATATCACATGTGGAGTTCCCCAAGGCTCTGTACTTGGACCAAAGCTATTTATTTTATATGTGAATGACTTGGTAAATGTGTCAGGACTCCTTAAATGTGTACTTTTTGCTGATGATACCACATTTTTCTGTTCAGGCGAAGATATAGAACAAATGTTGGAATTGATAAAGACAGAATTTGTCAAGATACAAACTTGGTTTAAAATAAATAAATTATCATTAAATCTAGAAAAAACTAATTACATGATATTCAGTAATAAAAAGAAAACTGTTGATGTTCCACTCAAAATTGAGGATGTTGAGATTTGTAGAGTGAGTGAGGTGAAGTTTTTGGGTGTTATCATTGATGACAAACTGACATGGAAACAACACATAAATTCTGTAAGAATAAAAATAGCTAAATCGATTGCAGTACTGTACAAAGTCAGAGACCTATTGAATGATAAAGCTCTGTATTTGTTGTATAACACAATCATTGTTCCACACTTAATCTATTGTATTGATGTTTGGGGGAATGCGTGTAAAACAATCACAAAGCCTATTTTTGTATTACAGAAAAGAGCTGTAAGAATTATCACTAGAAAACATTACCGTCATCCATCAAGTACATTATTTTATCAACTGAAGTTATTGAAGTTCCATGATTTGGTAGACTATAATATTTTATCAGTTATGTATAGGGCTCAAAATAATGCATTACCTTTAAATATCCAAATGCATTTTGTTAAAAGACAAAGTTGTTATAATCTTAAGGGGACAGAGATGTTTGTAAAACCACAATTCAGAACTAGTTTGAAGGGACGTTCTACCTCAATCCAGGGAATTAGATTATGGAATGGCTTGGAGAATGTAGTTAAAAATGCCAAGTCAATGTTTACATTTAAGAAAATGATCAAAACAAATGTGTTAAAAATATATATATGAAATAGCGTAATGTGTATTGTATTAGTTAGAAAATTAGAAAGAGTTAGTCATTTTGTAGCCTGGTTAAAACCAGACCCTGTCCTTCACTTCGCTTCGGACAAGGGTCTGGGATCTCTTAATAGAAAACCGATTCTTGCTGGAGGCGTGGCCTCTGCTGAGGAACAAGACCATTGGATCTTAGAACATTTTTGAACAGGAAAAGCATTCTGCTCCCTCCCCCTCAGAGCCATATATGGTCTGCTTCCTCTGCTCTCGTGAACTTGAGATCTGCTCCACTCCCTGCTGCATGTCGTCTCGCTACCACTGGATATTCTGTGTTTATGGAAATAAAACGTCTTAAAAAATAAAAATAAAACCATGTAGCTCTGGTCCAGCTCACCATAAGGCCAGAAAATATGCAGGGACTCGGGCAGCAACGTAAAACCCAAGTTTAATTCTCTCGTGACAACCTGAGGCTCTTCCTCGTTCATTTCACTCATCGGAGGGAGAGGAGGAGGGAGGAGGGAGCGATTACTTGACTTTTTACAAAAAAAACTCCAGAAAACTCCAGATAAGGGATTAAGAAGGGGAAATTAATACATTTGTGTCAGATATAAAACAGTCCTGCATCGCTTTGAATAAGAACATGCGGCTGCGAGCTGGCTGCGCTGGGACAGGACAGGTGGGGGCGTGGGTTAGGGGCCAAAAGCTCCGCTCCTTCTGTTCTCTGATTGGTCCGGTCAAAAATCTACCAGAGAAATCCTTGTGGATGGGAGAAGTCCCAGACTGAGCAGTGAAGGGAAATGAGAATTGAGCGGAGCTGTGCAGGAAGGCGAGGGCCAGGCTAGTCATTTTGTACTGTTGGTTGAAGATTATTATTGTTTAATCTGATTGTTGGAAGTAAGGGGCAGATATAATAAGATTTATTCTTCTTTCTGCTACCTTTCATTTTTTTATATTTTGTACATTATCATTTATGAGATTGTCTTGTATTGTTTCTTTTGTAAAAAAATGAACAAATTTAATAAACATAAACATCCATCCATCCATCCATCCATCCATCTTTTCTTCCGCTTATCCGGGGTCGGGTCGCGGGGGTAGCAGCCTAAGTAGGGAGGCCCAGACTTCCCTCTCCCCAGCCACTTGGAGCAGCTCCTCTGGGGGAATCCCAAGGCGTTCCCAGGCCAGCCGAGAAACATAGTCCCTCCAGCGTGTCCTGGGTCTTCCTCTGGGTCTCCTCCCGGTGGGACATGCCCGGAACACCTCACCAGGGAGGCGTCCAGGAGGCATCCTAACCAGATGCCCGAGCCACCTCAACTGGCTCCTCTCGATGTGGAGAAGCAGCGGCTCTACTCCGAGTCCCTCCCGGATGACTGAGCTTCTCACCCTATCTCTAAGGGAGAGTCCAGCCACCCTGCGGAGAAAACTCATTTCAGCCGCTTGTATCCGAGATCTTGTTCTTTCGGTCATAACCCAAAGCTCATGACCATAGATGAGGGTGGGAACGTAGATCGATCGGTAAATTGAGAGCTTTGCCTTTTGACTCAGCTCTCTCTTCACCACGACAGACCGGTACAGCGCCCGCTTCACTGCGGACGCTGCACCTATCCGCCTATCGATCTCACGCTCCAGTTTTCCCTCATTCGTGAACAAGATCCCGAGATACTTAAACTCCTCCACTTGGGTAAGGACCTCCTCCCCGACCCGGAGAGGGCACGCTACCCTTTTCCGGCTCAAGACCATGGCCTCGGATTTGGAGGAACTGATCCTCATCCCGGCCGCATCACATTCAGCTGCAAACCGCTCCAGCGAAAGCTGTAGATCACGAGCTGATGAAGCCAATAGGACCACATCATCTGCAAAAAACAGAGAAGCGATTCTAAGGCCACCAAAACGGATCCTCTCAACACCTTGGCTGCGCCTAGAAATTCTGTCCATAAAAGTTATAAACAGAATCGGTGACAAAGGGCAACCTTGGCGGAGTCCAACTCTCACCGGAAACGAGCCTGACTTACTGCCGGCAATGCGGACCAAGCTCTGACACCGGTCGTACAGGGACCTAACAGCCCATATCAATGGGCCTGGTACCCCATACTCCCGGAGTACCCGCCACAGAACCCCCCGAGGGACGCGGTCGAATGCCTTTTCCAAGTCTACAAAGCACATGTAAACTGGTTGGGCAAACTCCCACGCACCCTCCAGGACCCTGTTGAGGGTGTAGAGCTGGTCTAGTGTTCCACGACCAGGACGAAAACCACACTGCTCCTCCTGAATCCGAGGTTCGACTATCCGACGGACCCTCCTCTCCAGAACCCCTGAATAGACCTTACCAGGGAGGCTTAAGAGTGTGATCCCTCTATAGTTGGAACACACCCTACGGTCCCCCTTTTTGAATAGGGGAACCACCACCCCAGTCTGCCAATCCAAGGGAACTGCCCCCGATGTCCACGCAATATTGCGTGGACATAAAAGACAAGTTAATTAAAAACTATAAAAAGCATACAAAAATAAATACATATACCAGTCTTACTGCGGGTGTGTTAAAATGCCATAAAATATAAGATCACGTGTTAAAAGCCAAGGAATAAATGTGTGTTTTTAAATAAGATTTAAAAAGTTTTGAGGACTGTCAGCAGCAACTGCTCAGCTGATCTGAGAACGGGGAGGGCAGGAAGGTTGAAGCAGCTCAGACAAATATGGTTTTGCAACTTTATCAAGCACCTTGTGCATAACTAAATAATAAAATATGTTTTTAATACATCTTTATTGTAAAAATACTAAATTGGAAAATACATGGGTTTAAAGAAGGCAACAAGGTAGGATTATGAATTGGGTTTAAAGATTACAGCTCATGAGGTACTCATTATAGCATGACATCTCTTTCACAACATTCTGTCAAAGCCTTTATTGTGTTCTTCTTCTAGTGGTGGCTACTAGTAAATAGCTTGAGGGAACACTACTGCCACCATGTGGTAAGACGAGTAGGATTCTGGACCCCGCCCACAGAAGGGGTACAAAAAAGCTGTGGAAACAGAATATAGATGTGACCCGACCCGAACTGAGCCGATCTGAGCCGATCCAACCCGAGCCGAGCCGAGCGGTGGAAAAGAGGCACCAAAAGGGGTCCAGAGACCGAAGTGGTGCAGGCCGCATCAAGAGGATGAACCCCATAAAAAGGGGGGGCATTCCAAAAGAAAAAGAAATATGGGTCCCAAGGAGACTCACATGAAAGAGGGTGGTCCCAGAGGGGACCCCCGAGCAATGCGCCAGCTCTTACACCTCAGACTGAACAGTCCGGGGCGAGGAAAAACCCACAGAAGTTCCAGAAAAAAGGCCCTAAACCTCTGTCCTCAGAAGAGATGGAGAACATACGTCAGTTGTTAGAAAGTTTGAAAAAACAAACAAGGAAAACAAACCTGGAGTAATGTGTAGCACTGTCATTGATAGTAACACAAAGCACACAAATAACAACAATGCCACAATTGCTGACAGTCACCAAGATACTGATGGTCAGGATGCTGACAATCAGGGTACAGACAGTCAACAAGACGTTGACTGCAACCATGACATCATTGTTACAGAGTCCGAGAGCTCCTCATCAGAAAAAGGGGGGGAAAGCTCACTCACCAAAGACAATGACTCGTCGCAGACCAAACACTCAGACCCATGTGTGACGGCACTACCAGTACTGATAAATGAAAATGACACAGACGATGGTAGACGTAATATACGTCAAAGAAAACCTGATAGGTTCTTGTGTAACATTATCAGGAAGGGGCCCGCTAAGAAAGCTTACCTGTCAATCACATTAGAAGGGGTCCTCACGGAAGAGGCCTTCCTGGATGGTGGGGCCGACATAACCATTATGTCGCCCACACTGTTGGAGGAGCTACGGATAGCCGCTAACGGTGTTGACAGGGAAATACCCCTCAAAGAATGTGCTGTAGTATTGCAGGGACTCTCAGAGACGAGAACAACCCTAACAGCTATAGCCATGGTTCACATGCAGATTGGTGAAACGACGCTATACACGTGTCCGCGGTTGACTCATTCCCATTTTTGGTCGGCCAAGACTTTATAAACCACTTCGACGCGATTATAGATTATGTGCGATCAGACAATGTGGACCAGAGTGAGCCAACCACTGCCGATTGATATGCCTACACAAGGTGACACTGACTGTCTAACAGCAGGTACCGCGGAAGGCACAAGGGAATTCTCAAACGAGAGCACAGTCCCGGTAAGTGAACCTTCAGCAACAGGTGAGGCAGAAGAGGCCCAACAAGAGAGCCCCCTCTGCGAGCTGAAACAGTCAGTACTTACTGAACACTACCTACCACAGGTAGTCAACGGTGTTGAGATCCAAGGATCCCACACCGATGATGCTGTTCTGTCCCCTTGGATGGAGAAATCAGCGATCAGCCAAGCTTTCTATGGAACCTTGGTTAAAAAACAGTTGGGTCTAGGAATGAACAAAAAAGCTTTCCGCTTTTCGTTAGACCCCAACGATAAACAGGTAATGACCGCAAAAGGGATCATTGACCTGAAACTAATCTGGAACCAACGAGAACTGGGTCACCCGTTCCTCGTGGTCCCGAACTTACCACATGCAACCTACATAGGCTCCGACATTTTGGTAAGATTAGGTGTCCGAGTGGACATCAACAACAATGTACTGTGGTCACTAGACACAGCCACAAAGGACTCTCCTGTGCTAACCACAGAGAACCTTAAGGCTGGACAGACCATTCCAGAGGTCTGTCAGATTGCTAACAGCCATAACACTGCGGTACCACCTCAGGTTATGAACAAGCCGGTGATGTGTCACATCATGAAAGGACAAGCTATTAGCACAAAACAGGCATACTTTCAACCATCTCCTATGTTTTTCAACTTAGGACTGTCCATGGAGGCCACATGCCAAGTGACCCTCGACTGCAGAACCACGACTGTTGCTGTGTGCAACACAAGCACAGAAGAGGTACTGATCCCAAAAAACACACAGCTAGGATGGTTGATCTCTACTGATTTTCATGATTTTGAGCTAAGCATTCCATTTCTGGGAGGACTCCCAGAAAACTTGATCCCAAATCAACACACGGGGCAAGTCTTGTTCACGAAACCAACACAGGCCATAGCTCTTTTCTCCCCCACTGAGTCCGACCAGGACACTGTCCGCAGGTTCGGTTTCAACAAAGGAGACAGTCTAGGCCCTCAAACTTACAGTGCACTACCTGTTGACAGGTTTTACGACACTGAAGGGGACTCACTGGAGCTCCCCAAAGAACAAGAACCCCTCTCAATTGCTTCACAGATTGACCAGGTGGTCGCCCAAGCCGACGCCCTGAAAACTGATGAAGAAAGGGACAAACTTCGCAAAGTTCTTCTAAAATATGAGAAATCATTCTCAACTGACTCGATGGATTGTGGGTTGACCACGCTCCACACAGTGAGCATCCCAACCCGCCTAATGCTCCGCCTGCATTTGTCAGACAATACAAGATTCCTCTGGCAGCACATCAACCTATCAGGGAAATCATTGATGACCTGTTAGAAAAAGGTATCATTCGATACTGTAACAGCACTTACTTTGCGCCTTCATGGCCGGTGTTACAACCAAATGGTAAGTGGAGACTCACTATAGACTACAGGAAAACAAACAAGTTCCCTTATCCAGATGGCCTATGACGTAGCTCCAATAGGAATTGCCCAAGGTCACCAATGGTAAGGGGCGGCCGTGGTGTAGTGGTAATGGCAATCGTCTCCCGATCGGAAAGTTGGCAGTTCGACTCCCGGGACCTGCACCATGTGTCGTTGTGTCCTTGGGCAAGACACTTAACCCTGAGTTGCTCCCGGTAGGACTGGAAAGCACCTTGCATGGTAGTCTGCCGCCACCGGTTTATGAATGTGTGTAGCATTCAATATATGTGTAGCACTTTGAGATTTTCAGTAATGAAAAGTGCGTTATAAATTGAATTAATTATTATTATTATTATTAAGTACTTTTCGACCCTCGACGTCGCCTCTGGTTTTTGGACCATCCCTGTGCGCGACGAGGACCAATACAAACTAGCTTTCACTTTTGGTGACCGTCAATACACCTTTAACAGGTGTCCTTTTGGCTATGCTAACTCACCTGCAGAGTTCAACATCTTCTTGAACAGAGCATGTCCAGACGTCCACGAGCGTGGGACACTGATTTACGTGGACAATGTCCTTTTGAGGCAGCCAACACTGGACTCACATTTGGCTGAGATCGACCACGTTCTGAATCAACTAACAACTGCTGGTGCTAAGATATCACTGTCAAAATGCCAATGGTGTAGAACCAAGGTGGACTACGTTGGCCTACTTGTAGGTCCAGACGGAGTACAACCACAGCTGACTCGCACCCAAGGCCTCGACAATCTCAGAGTCCCTACCAATCTCAAAGAACTACAAAGTTTTCTGGGCATGTGTAACTACTCGAACCAATTCATAGAAAATTATGTGGACCTTACGACACCACTGACTGAACTCATTAAGAAAGACGTTCCATTTGTCTGGACTGACAAACAGCAGCAGGCAATGGACGCTCTTATAAACAGGATCAAGTCAGCCCCATGTTTAGTCTACCCAGACTACAACAAATAGTTTTACTTGGAAGTGGGCTTCTTTGCTCATTGTATAAGTGCAGGTCTGTACCAAATACCCGACAGAGACAAACGTGTAGTAGCCTACGCCAGTAAAACAATGGCAGGCCCCGAGTTGAGATTCTCAGACTGTGAGAAGGCTTTACTGACCACAGTGTGGGCAATTAAACATTTCTCCAGCTACATTGGTGGACAGAAAATCATTGTGGAAACACAACACCAGCCAGTGACTTTTCTTAACAGTGAACGCATCAGAGATGGTGTGGTAACAAACTCACGTGTTGCAACATGGCTCATGGCGCTTCAAAGTTTTAACCTAGACATACGTTATGGTCAAAACAAGAAGTCACATCTGGGGACGGACTTGGCAATCTGCCAAAAGTGTACACAAGATGTACCAGCCACCCAGCCGCCGGTTGAGGTAAAACCCCCAGTAACTGAAGACCCGAATCACCACTTCTTTGATGACAATATCTGCAAAGATATGACAACATTGTACGTGGATGGATCTTCATTCCTCCGCGACAAAATCTGCAGAGCAGGTGTTGGAGGGGTCCTCCTCCAAGACCAAGAACAGATTACTTTCAGCTACAGATTAGGCTCTCAGACTTCTCAGTACGCTGAGATTGCAGGAATCCTAATAGCTCTCCAGATGGTAGTAGAACGCTCCATCAAGACGCTAGTCATCTGCACTGACTCTAACTATGCTCGTTTAAGTTTCGCTTGTCACCTCGCTGTGTGGAAACAGAACGGTTTCCTAACAAGCGACAGGAAGGTGGTGAAGCACAAAGAGCTTTTCATAGCGTGTGATCACTTGGTGACATCACACGACTTACAGATCTACTGGAAGAAAGTTCCAGGACATTCTAGAGTCCCAGGCGATGACAAGCACTACAATGACATTGCAGATTCCTTAGCCAAAGAAGGAGCCGACGAAGGTCCTCTATGGTCCTTCGACCCCTCCTGGTTAATCAAGACTCTGTCAATACAACCTACAGTCAGGGTTATGGCAGTCACACGTGCACAGGCCGCAGCCAGACCTGCTGACAACGCAGTCTCTGTACGACCCGCACTGACTGACCCAGACATCATCCAACTACAGAAGTCGGATCCTGCTATCAACTCCATGATACTGTACCTGACTGATCCAGACAAAAACACTCCGTCTAAAGACGAACTGGATTCCGATCCAGACCTTAAAGTCCTTTATCAGCTGCGCAAACAGCTAAAACTAATCAAAGGCATCCTAACTTTCGCTCATGGACCAACGTCCTCACCTGTGTTCGTGGTTCCCCATGACCAAAGGGGGGTGATGTTAGTTCATGCCCATGATCTCCCGTCCGCAGGACACAAAGGAGATAAAGCCACGCTGACGGCATTAAAACAAATTGCCTATTGGCCTGGAATGAAAAAGGATGTCAAGGACTACATTGAAGGGTGCGTGGTCTGTGGCCAGTTTCAGCCAACCAGACCACTTCACAGAGCACCACTGCAAAGCAGAGGCATTGCATTCCCATGGTCTGACCTCCAGATCGACTGGGTTGGACCACTCACTAAGAGCTCTAGAGGAAATAAATATTTTCTCACGGTAACCTGTGCATTTACCAAATGGGTAGAATGCCTACCAGCTCCTAACGACACAGCACAAACAACTGCTATGTTGTTAATGAATCATATATTCTCAAGGTTTGGACTTCCCCTTCGGGTGAACTCAGACCAAGGTACACACTTCACAGGTGAAGTGATGAAAGAACTGTGGAAGACGCTAGGCGTCAAGGCCAACTTTCATGTCGGCTACCACCCACAGGCTTCAGGCCAAGTTAGAGAGAGCAAACAGAACTGTGGTGAGTATTTTGAAGAAATACGTGGCTGCAAACCACAAGGACTGGGACGTGAAACTCCCTCTGGTCCTCATGGCCATAAGAGCCACTCCACACACATCAACTGGCATCTCTCCCTTCGAGATGATGACCGGTCGACAAATGACTCTCCCTCTACACCTGTTGTACCAACCAGGCGACGCCGCCATGGCGACAGCCTACACTACACAACAATACATGAAAGATTTGAATGTACACCTCAGAAACACTTTTGCTTTCGCCCAGAAAAACCTGGAAAAATCTGCTGAAGGACGTAAGGCGTACTATGACCAGAAGGCCTCTCACAATGAACTCCAAGTGGGAGACAGAGTCTGGTACTATACGTTTGCCCCAGCAACCGGGAAAGGAGGGTCCGAGACCAGAACTCTCGCCCACAAACTGATGCCCAGGTGCACTGGACCTCATCTGATAACAAACAAAGTGTCCTCAGTCGTCTACAAAATCAAAATCAGCAAAGGCCGCAAAGAGCCAACTGCTAAATGGGTACATCAAAATCAGATCAAACCTTACAAGGCGTTCAATGAATCCACAAAAGACAAAGATCTCACAAACTCACCGACTTCATGGGATAATAAGGTCGCCCAAACACAAGTTAGTAAATAAACTAATCAGGTTTAAACTACCGTATTTTCCACCCTATAAGTCGCATTGTCCAATTTGAACTTAGAAAACCCACAACAAAAAACTAACCTTAACGTCCGTTTAAATCCACGAGATTTAATTTGACCTCGGTCATAAAGTTGAGACCTGTTTTTCTTGTGTGTTGCACTTTGGAATCTGACGACAAGAGTGTGTCGAAGCAGTGAAACGTTGTTTCCTTGTTGTTTAGTCATTACTGTTGTCATTAGTTGAGATATTGTTTGGTTCTGAACACTCCCAGCCAAAAAGGTTTTGTATTAACATTGGTTAATGAATGATATGGATTTAACTATGCCAACATGCAGTTCGTTTTGTTAAATCTCAATCGTCGAAGAGTCAATGTAGTTTAAAGCTACTCAAGGTACCATAAACTACACTGGTCTCACAATTTCTAAATTGAACCGATTCGATCGTTTCTATTCTAGATTATCTATTCATTTTGATGAGTCTCGCCATAGACTTCAAAATTTATTAGGAATACCAAATCCTACGTCGTTCGTCTAAAAGACAACAGACATTTAGATCAAACTATATTTCATTTTTCTATTTTAGTTTAACCTAAACTAAGTAATGAATGGAGGAATAGTTTGGAATTAGAGGCCTTCGTTACAGAAGCCCTCCAAAATTTTATAGGTATAGATCCCTATATCTAATTTTACAGAATTGATCCACCCCTTAATTGGTAATTGTAGCTGATCTAAACCATGATAGCTTACACACCAGGTGCATATAGGTAGGGCCTAATGTAAAATCCCAATCATAAGCCCACCTAAAAAAAACACATAATTGCATGACACATAGAACCAGAGTGGCACTGACTGGAAGCCAACCAGCCAACAACCTTCGATGTGGGGACCTGCAGCTCCAACGCTTGGTCTTCAACCTTCATCCAAGGGTCGCCTCCTCTGCGTCAATCGAGGGATCCCCTCTACATGCTGATTATAAAAACAATTGTTGCTGATGAAATCACCAACTCTAATCAATATGGAATTACTGCTGTGGAATTACCGCTGTGGATTATAAGACTTTGTTTTCCAAGGGATCACAGACTTTGTTTTCCAAGAGTTAACAGACTCAGTTTTCCAAGGGATTAAAAGCTTACAGCAATGGGATTACCTACGAACAGTATGGAATTTCCAAAAACTTTATGGGATTATAATTTTTGATTTTTCTTTTCCACTTGCTGGATAATAATAATAATAATAATTAATTCAATTTATAACGCACTTTTCATTACTGAAAATCTCAAAGTGCTACACATATATTGAATGCTACACACATTCATAAACCGGTGGCGGCAGACTACCATGCAAGGTGCTTTCCAGTCCTACCGGGAGCAACTCAGGGTTAAGTGTCTTGCCCAAGGACACAACGACACATGGTGCGGGTCCCGGGAGTCGAACCGCCAACTTTCCGATCGGGAGACGACTGCCCTTACCACTACGCCACGGCCGCCCTTCAAAATCAGAGACAGTTCAAGGTTTCCTTTCGTGTTGGACCCCATCCCCAAGGACTGGCGATGGCTTCCAAAAGGGGGGAGATGTAGTGGGCATGACCGTGTCCTCTCTGATGCACCTGTGCATTTTTGAACTGTTCCAGAGATGACCTTTACTGACCTCTCAGTAAAGCAAGACATTTACTACAAATTATTCCATTAGTTGTAATCTGAGAACATAGTCACCAA
The DNA here is from genome assembly GCA_038048925.1 of Garcialebias charrua. Classification (NCBI taxonomy): domain Eukaryota; kingdom Metazoa; phylum Chordata; class Actinopteri; order Cyprinodontiformes; family Rivulidae; genus Garcialebias; species Garcialebias charrua. The sequence goes on from JBBPBX010051847.1 coordinate 13,800, forward strand.
AAGAGACTATTGGCTTCTTTAATTTTTCTCTAATGTAATCAAAAGAATAACATTTTGTCATGATCACATATGTATATGCTGTGTCATTTCTACAAATGAAAAGGTGTCAAAGTTCAGATAATATGTCAAACTGCCTTTCTCAGAAGTTGTTTTTGTTGAGTTTCAGCTAAAACTCTCATCTAGCGTCTGAAAGTCTCCTCACTGAGACACTTTTCCTAAACCATTTCACTCTGCTCTGAATTTCACCTTGAATCGTGATAACAAGTGAACTGCTCGACTGGTTCTTTTTGGACCAATGAAAAAGAGACAAGTCTCCTCTCAGAGCTTCTACTAAGGTTCTTAGCTTTGGCTAGAACGAGAGAAGTCTGTTGGAGTAAGCCTCAAACCACGGTCTTCTCCAAAGAACTGATGATCGTCTGGTCAACACGCTAATGACCACGTCATTCAGTTAACATGTTGTTATGAGTCCACTTCGAACCGAGCGTAAGCTCGAAACCTTGTTTATTCCTTCCTGGAATAAGTTATCTTGAGCCAGAGGCCAGGAGCTGACGCATTTTCTGATGACCAACGCGAAACCAGGAGACGTTGGAAAGTAAACAAATAACCTGCTCAGAGGTACTGGGCCCGCAAGGAACCCATACATCTGAAAAGCTACAAGGTCTTCTCTTAACGGGCTGTCGTCAAAAGGTAAAGAGCTGTTTACAAACGTACCTGGAATTTAGCAGAAGTCGGATGGAAAGTGTCATTTCTGGTTACACTCAAGATAAATAACTTCCTCTTTTAACCTTTCCTTTTAAATCTCTCCTATCTCCATTCTAGCTGGTAACTATATTTAAGCTAAGACTGAGCCACAGACTAAGTATAATGACATCCTGTATTTATGTCTGTTGTTACAATTTAAATGTGCTGACGTTATTAAATTGCAAGAAAGTGAAATCATGTCAATCAAGTGTAATGGTGTTAATTTAGTTGATTTATTTTAAATAAATGGTAGTGTCTTTGGCATACCAAACTAAGTTAACATTTCCATTGTCACTCTATGACTTCTCTTTTACTTATCCATCATAAAGATCACAGAAATATTGGATAAACAGAAAAAGAAAAGAATCCGTGGAATTACTATTCAATCTGAATAAGTAAATCAATTAAGGTGAAGAGGCTGTATTAATATTGACCTCCTATATATCCTTTACATCTGGGTGGCACCATTGTTTGTTTATTGTTTATTGTTTAAGGAAATTCTACCATTGCTGTTCATCGTTCTTTAGTTTTAGCAGGTCGCTTTCGTAAATGAGCCCATGAGGTTCAATACGATTTACCTGACTAAATAAAGGTTGAATGAATGAACCATACGTGTTTAAAGACACAATATGGTGGTTACCCTCATGTTTACTTCATAAGAGTGTGTCTCAGTTTAGTTTTTGTTAATAAATTATTACAAATCAACTTGTTTTATAAAATGCCATAAATAGGTCGCACCTGAATATAGGTCGCAGGGCATGCAAAAATGATAAAAAGCCGCAACCTATATTCCGGGAAGTACGGTAGTTATTCTGCATTGCATTTGCAAAAGACCAAACTAGCCAAAAATCTGTCAGTCATTTGTGCACGATGAGGCCTTAGAATGATGCTGCCATAACTGAAAACTCGCTCCACTGGAGCGCTACATGCAGGCACTGCCAAAACTCTGGTGGCCACATGAACAGTGAAGGAAGAGTGTGCATGTGTTGACCAGAACAAGAGGGTGTTCTGTCCATTAGCAATATCCAGGTAGTGACTGAGCTGGAGTGCTGGACTGTTTTGTGTCAGTGGGTCATGTGACATGAAAACTTTTTGTTTTCTTTTCTGAAGAATGTTTGGTTCAGTAATTTATTTATGGTCCCTAAGTGAATCAATGAGCCTTCGAGGAGGGGGCAGATGGAGGAGGGGGCAGACTGAACGCAGCTTTTTGAAATCCGTCTGCTCGCATCGGATTGATAAAGTAGAAGACACCGCTGAATCCACGGAGCGCAATATCCAACTTAAAACTAAATTCACTGCAGTTTTTAAACTGTAGATTCTAGGTAAAATATCAAGTCTTTAAGTAAACAGGTCAAAGTCCAAGTCAATTCCCCAGTCATTGGTGTAAAAGTCCAAGTCAAGTTAAGTCTCTGCATATTTTTTTGAGTCAAGTCTAAAGTCGTAATATTAATGACTCGAGTCCAAGTCATGTGACTCGAGTCGACACTACTGGTAGGCCTACTAACAGTTAAACATGGTGGTTGGCAGTGTTATGCTGTGACGCTGGTGCAATGCAAAACAGTGAAAAGAAAAACAAAAAAGGAGGTTTAGCACACTAGAATGCACAGCTTGATTTTTTAACAGGACAATGATCCCAAATACACACATAAAAACTGTTTTAGAATAAATAAACTAGCTAGCATTAATGCTCAGAATCTCATGGTAATTTATCATCCACACACTTACTTTTATTTGTTTGTTTTTATTTACTATTGGTGCAGTCAGTAAACACAATCATTTCTGATAAAGCCTAAAAATCCTTCTGTTTTATTTATAAATATATGTTTTTATGTTTTTATTTATTTATTTGTTCCAGAATGGATTCAAATGCTTCTGCAATCTAAAAATAACTTTACTATACCTTACTTGTATTCATACTTAAGCAGAAACATTTAATTATTTGTTGAAATATAATAGAACAACATAACAATTAAATATGATTTACAAAAGCTGTACCGTTTTGAGATGCCCTTACAGTATAATAAAAAGTAAAGAAAGTTGAAGATATCTTTTTTATTTATTTGACTGGATATATTTGTCATAAATTTAGCAATATTTCTAAAAAATATAATTTCATGCAGACAGATGAACCACTTCATTTGAGTTGATAGTTGTTGTTGTTTTTTAGGATGTTTGCATGACTTAAATTGACAACACAATCTGATCCTCTCAATCAAACATTCAAACAGAGCAACTGAGTGATTGTAAAATGTTTGCATACGGGCCTTTATTCATAGCTCTGCTGTACTTTCTCTGTTAAAGATGGAGAGCTTAGCTGCAGGATGGCAGTTGGTGCCTGAAGTTGACATTTGTAGGATTGGCATAGTGATGTGAATTTCATTATTCTCTGTAATGAGCTGACACATATCGCATTGTTGTGCTTTAATCATGTTTGACTGGAAATGTCTTTTCAATCATCAGAACCCACTTCAACATTTGTGTTTAAATTTCTGGTATTTTCTAATTCCTGTGACTTCATATTACATTTCCCCAATGCAAGCATGACACTAGTGCTGGAAACATGAGATATATTTACTTTAAGTATATAAGGGAATAACTGTGATGTTTATATTCAGTTTGCTTTATAAGAGCAAAGATATAGTGTCTAAATTTACCGGTAATTGTATTGTCACTCACTCACTCACTCACTCACTCACTCACTCACTCACTCACTCACTCACTCACTCACTCACTCACTCACTCACTCGCTCACTCACTCACTCACTCACTCACTCACTCACACATGCGAATCTCAAATAACATTATTATCGGAAAGTGGAAGGAATATTTCTTGGACCTTCTCTATCCCACCAGTACATCTTCCATGGAAGAAGCTGAGTCGGGGGACTTAGGCCTTGTTTACACGGACACGGTGGGGGGAAACTGAGGTTTTGGGTATGTTAATTAGATGAAAAGTTTTGCATTGACACGGGCAAATTCTAGTCCGCTCGAATCTCCCCTGCCCTCAAGAATCTGCTGTTCACCTAATGCGCATGCGTGTTTCCTTCTGCTTTCTTCTGGGCTAAAAGTCAAGCTAACAACTTAACAGTCAAAGTTAAAGCTGGAATTTGGATAAGAGTCGACAGATTTGAGGCCAAACGGGACCCGCTTCATCTAACAAGCTCCACACCAGACGCTGAGCGGACCAGAACCGCATCAACGATGTCGGACTTTAGTCCGTGAGAATCAGCTGACTTACAGCAGGTAAATCAACGTTCTTAATATAATGTTTCCTTGTGTTTACTTCGATCACACAACAACCAACTGAGTTTTATTTTTTTCCCTGCGATGTCAAGCAGCTGTTCTTCCACAAAGCGGACCGGTTCGGATGTGGTCCAGTATCTAGGATGAAAACAGAGCAGACTCCAATTCATTAAAGTCATTGCAGTTCGGTTAACGTGTTTTTAATAGTGTTCAATTAAATTCTCAGTGTTTGTGACATACACTTTGTGGTGTTGAATAAATAAATAAATAAAAATGAACCTGGTGTGTTCATTTTCTACATTGATACGCAGCATGCTATGCATTGTTTAAAACACGTAACTTGAGTCCAGATAGATTAATTTAGCTCAGATAATTTTATATATCTCCCACGCTAACATAAATATTGTTTATTATTGTTAAACTGTTATTATTTTGTATGTTATAGCGCAACGTGACACGTGAAATGTCCACCTGCCTCGTTCAATAAACAGCGGCATAAGAACTGGATCCAGCAGTGTCTCTTCCAACACAGATGCAGGTAATTCAGATGTAGATTAATTATGTTTATGTTTATTAAATTTGTTCATTTTTTTACAAAAGAAACACAATACAAGACAATCCCATAAATGATAACGTACAAAATATAAAAAATGAAAGGTAGCAGAAAGAAAAATAAATCTTATTATATCTGCCCCTTTTTTAGAGAGTACAGTGCAGTATTCCTCCGCCGCTACGTTTACGACGTAAAACTGGAAACTGCGTAACTCGACTTTTCAAAATAAAGTTTTTTTATGGGAGATGCGCAGTACCACGAAACATCGTAACTCGAGACCGTCGGTAGATTGGAGACTGTAAGGTTGTGGTAGGAAAGAGCGTGGCCAGACAGCATCGGGTGGTTGTGTGTAGAATGACTGTTGTTGTGAAGAAGAGAAAAAGAGTAAAACCAGAGAAGAAGACCAAATGGTGGAAGCTAAAGAAAGAAGAATGTTGTGAGAAATTCAGAGAGGAGCTGTTAAAGGCTCTGGGTGGTAAGAAAGAGCTTCCAAGTGACTGGGCTACTACAGCAACAGTAATTAGAGAGACAGGTAGGAAGGTACTTGGTGTGTCATCTGGACAGAGAATGGATGATAAGGAAACCTGGTGGTGGAATAGTGAAGTGCAGGACGCCATTCAAAGAAAGAGATTAGCCAAGAAGAAATATGACATGTGAGAGGACTGAAGAGAGGAGACAGGAATATAAGGAGATGGGACATAGAGCAAAGAGGGAAGTAGCTAAGGCAAAGCAGAGGGCGTACGATGAGTTGTATCGGAGATTGGACACTAAAGAGAGCAAGAAGGACTTGTACTGATTAGCAAGACAGAGGGATCAGGCTGGAAAGTATGTGCAACAGGTTAGGCTTATTAATAAATAACCACATATTGGAACTGCTAAATTTGTCTCTATTAAATGGTTATGTACCACAGGGTTTTAAGATTGCTGTAATTAAACCTTTACTTAAGAAACATAACCTTGACTCGGGAATCCTAGACAATTACAGACATATATCTAATCTATCTTTCAGCTCAAAAATTCTAGAGAAAATAGTTGTGAGTCAGTTGTGTGATCATCTACAAATAAATCATATGTTTGAAGCATTTCAGTCAGTGTTTAGTGCTCACCATAGCACAGAAACATCACTGGTGAAAGTTATTAATGATGTTGTCATGGATTTTAACAATGGACTTGTGTCTACTCTTGTCCTGTTAGACCTCAGTGCTGCATTTGATACAGTTGATCACAATATTCTACTACAGAGGCTAGAATATGGTTTTGTGATTACAGGAATGGCTCTAAATTGGTTTAAATCATATCTATCAGATATATTCCAATTTGTAAATGTAAATAATAAATCTTCTTCACACACCACAGTTAGTCATGGAGTTCCTCAGGTTTCAGTGCTTGAACCAATTCTCTTTACCTTATACAGTATATGCTTCCATTAGGTAAAGTTATTAAACAGCACGGGATACATTTTTATTGTTATGCTGATGACACACAGTAATGTTTCTCCATAAAACCAAATTAATCCAATCAGCTACTTAAACTACTGTACAAGCATGTCTTAAAGATAGGAATGGTAATGTTCTAACAAGTGAGGAGAGTGTGACAGGAAGATGGAAGGAGTACTTTGAGGAGCTAAAGAATGAAGAGAATGAAAGAGAAAAAAGAGTAGAGGTCATAGAATATGTGGACCAGGAAGTGGGAAAGATTAGTGAGGGTGAAGTCCAGAAAGCTCTGAAAAGAATGAAGAAGAGGAAGGCAGTGGGACCTGATGACATAACACTGGATGTTTGGAAATGTCTTGGAGAGATGGCAGTGCGGTTTTTGACTCAAATATTCAATGGCATATTTGATGGTGAGAAAATGCCTGAGGAATGGAGAAGAAGTGTGCTGGTGCTCATTTTTAAGAACAAGGGTGATGTACAAAGTTGTAGCAACTACAGAGGAATTAAGTTGATGAGCCACACGATGAAGATCTGGGAGAGAGTTGTGGAAGCAAGACTTAGACAAGAGGTGACTATCTGTGAGCAACAGTATGGTTTCATGCCAAGAAAGAGCACCACAGATGCCATCTTTGCTTTGAGGATGTTGATAGAGAAGTACAGAGAGGGTCAGAAAGAACTCCATTGTGTGTTTGTGGATTTAGAAAAAGCATATGACAGGGTGCCAAGAGAGGAGGTGTGGTATTGCATGAGGAAATCTGGAGTGGCAGAAAAGTATGTTAGACTGGTACAGGACATGTATGAGGACAGCAGGACAGTGGTGAGATGTGCTGTAGGAGTGACAGATAGCTTCAAGGTGGAGGTGGGATTGCATCAAGGATCGGCTCTGAGCCCCTTCTTGTTTGCTCTGGTGATGGACCGACTAACAGATGAGGTCAGGCAGGAATCCCCATGGACTATGATGTTTGCAGATGACATTGTGATCTGTGGTGAGAACAGGGAACAGGTGGAAAATAACTTGGAGAGGGGAAGGTAAATGGTAAAAATGGTAAATGGAGCTTATTTATATAGCGCTTTCCAGCCCCCTGTGAGGAGCCCCAAAGCGCTTTACAATACCTGTTGAAATATGAAGCAGTAAATTCAGATGGAGCATTTGCTAAAAGCTAAAGGACTATGGGGCATGCTAACGGAGACGGATATGCTAACTCCGGATGCTAATGCACAAGCTCGGGCAGAATTCGAGAGACGGAGAGAAAAGGCATTTTCCATGTTAGTGCTGAATGTGAGTACACCCCAGTTGTATTTAATAACAAGCTGCCAAACTCCAAAAGAGGCTTGGGACATGCTAAAAGGACATTTTGAAAGAGACACTTTAGCTAATAAGCTATTCTTGAAGAAGAAATATTTCAGATGTGAAATGAAGGAAAAGGAAAGCTTAAATGACCATTTAAAACGAATGAAGGAACTGACTGATCAGCTAAGAGCAATAGGTGCTGTAATTGAAGAAGAAGATCAGATTGTAACACTCCTGGGTAGCTTACCACCAAGCTATGCTACAATTGTCACCGCTCTAGAAACGAAGATGGACAGTTTGACATTGCAGTTTGTTCAGCAAGCATTAATCAATGAAGAGCAAAAAAGAGTCAATGTTAATGATGACAACAGTGCTGCTACATCAGGTGGTGCATCAGCCATGTCAACACAAGTTCACAGAGAAATGCAGGACCATTCAAAAGTAGTGGGAGCTGAACGACAGAGTTCATGGAGATGTTACAAGTGTGGCAGAGAAGGGCACATAAAGCTTAATTGTCCAAGCTGGAAAAATAAAAATCACAAAGCCAAAAATGCTGTATGTGAAAATGAAGAAAACCCCTCTGAGAGTGCCTTTGTTGCAGGAAATGCAAATCTAACTGAAGGACAAGGACAAGTTGAGTGGTTGATTGATTCTGGAGCATCAAAACACATGACCTGTGAAAAAGAAAATCTTCAAAACTACCAGCAGTTTTCAGAAACACAATCTGTAAAACTGGGTGATGGCAGGGTGGTGGAAGCTCAAGGTTTTGGCATTGTTAAATTGAACATGACCTTCAAAATAAGTGATGCTAAACCTGCCACAATGTATGATGTGTTATATGTTCCAAAATTGTCTGGAAATCTTTTTTCAGTGGGAGCTGCTACAAGAAAAGGAAATACAGTGCAGTTCAAAAAATCTCGGTGCTACATACGTGACAAGGATGGATCGCTTCGAGGAATGGGAACACAAAGATCTGATGGACTGTACCAGTTGGATGTTAAAGGATCTTCACCTGTCTGTCATAGTGCATCAAGTGCATCAGTAACAGCTAATTTATGGCATCAGCGTTTGGGTCACACCACCAAACTAAAGGAACTAGAAGATCTGGTGAATGGAGTGAAATTCTCTGCAGACAAAGAACTTCCTTTCTGTGAAGCCTGTGTGGAAGGCAAGCTCACAAGACAGCCATGTAAAGCAGTGGGAAAAATCTGTTCCAAACGTAAGCTGCAACTGATCCATAGTGATGTCTGTGGACCCATGCAGACTGAATCCATAGGTGGGTCAAAATACTTTGTAACATTTATTGATGACTTTTCTCGCTGTTTACTTCATGAAACAAAAAAGTGAAGTCTTAAGCAAATTCAAGGATTTTGAGAGAACATTCTCAAATGAGTGTGGACACAGAGTTGCAAGACTAAGATCAGATAATGGTGGGGAGTACATTTCAAATGAGTTTGAAGAATATTTGAAGGCTCAAGGTATCCACCATGAGAAGTCTGTACCTCATACACCTCAGCAAAATGGAGTTGCAGAAAGAAAAAACAGGACATTGGTTGAAGCAGCTAGAAGCATGTTGTCGCATGCTAAGTTACCAAACATGTACTGGGCTGAAGCAGTAGCAACAGCAGCCTACATACAAAACAGATTGCCAACATCTGTTCTGAAGCGAGAGACACCCTACCAAAGATGGTCTGGTAAAAAACCTGACATGAGCCATGTGAGAGTGTTTGGTTGTGTTGCTTATGCACATGTTCCAGATGCAGAAAGACGAAAACTCGACAAGAAAGCTGTAAAGCTCAGGTTTGTGGGATATGCAAACAACGCAAAAGGATATCGTCTGTTCGATGAAGAAAAAAGAAGAATTCTGATTCGAAAGGATGTCATCTTTAATGAATCAGACTTTGACTTGAAACAGAAGGAGGACGTTTCCTGTCCAGAGAAAGAGGTGATTACCATCACAGAAGAAAACGAAACAACTGATGATGACGTCACTGTTGAGGAAACTATTCAAAGAGGAAGCAGAATCAGAAGGGCTCCAAAGAGATATGGATATGACGAGTTTGCAGATATGGTGACTGTTGATCATTGTGCTAATGTGTGTTCTGTCATGGAACCAGTCACACTGAAAGAAGCATTAAAGAGTCCAAATGCAAAAAAGTGGCAAGAAGCGGCTGATTTGGAATACCAGTCACTGGAAGAAAATGAAACATGGGATCTGGTGGAACCACCAAAGGACAAAGAGGTCATTGGGTCAAGATGGGTGTTCAAAGTCAAGCATCAAAGTGATGGAGAAGTGGAGCGATACAAGTGCAGACTTGTTGCCAAAGGTTACTCACAGCTTTATGGTGCTGACTACTATGAAACATTTTCACCTGTGGTACGTTTTAGCTCAATTCGTACATTATTGTCCTTTGCCATCCAGAATAACTTACATGTACATCAAATGGATGTTGTCACTGCATTTTTAAATGGACACCTGGAAGAAGAAATCTACATGGAACAACCTGAGGGATACATCAAACCAGGTCAGGAGCATCTTGTATGCAAACTAAAAAAATCAATCTACGGACTAAAACAGTCTCCTCGTTGTTGGAACAAAGAGTTCACAAAATTCATGATGGATCTTGGATTTAAGCAGAGCACCTCGGATCCCTGTGTGTTTGTGAGGTCGTCACAGGAGCTGGAGATAATTGCAGTTTATGTAGATGATCTGATGCTGATTACAGAGTCAACTGAAAGAATGGATGAGTTAAAACTGGCTCTCCAAGAACGCTACAAAATGAAGGACTTGGGTGAACTGTCCTACATCCTCGGCATCTCAGTTATTCAAGACAAAAGAAAAATTGGACTTTTTCCAATTTAAATCTGTGATAGAATGTCTTGCTTTGTATTTTGTCTGTTTTTTGGAAAGTTAACAAGTGCAAGTTGAGTTAAAATTTATTTCAGCACTATCTTGTGTTTTAATACCATTGTAAAAATTAAGTGGGAGTGTTGAAATATGAAGCAGTAATTTGTTCAATGGTTGTTAATGGGAGAGCTTTGTTATGCTACCATCTGCTGTATCTTCTGTGTATTGCAGTTGGGTTGTGCCGTTAAATAATTAATAAATGAACGGACGTTGAAACACCTGTTCTCTTCAATACCAGCCATCCACCCATTCATTCACCCATTCATACACCGGTAGTGGTAGCCTGCCTTGCAAGGCGCCATCCAGACCTACCGGGAGCAACTCTGGGTTAAGTGTCTTGCCCAGGGACACAACGATACATAGTGGGCGACGCGGGATTCGAACCTCCAACCTTCCGATCGGGGGACGACTGCCATTACCACTGTGCCACGGCCGCCCCTATGCACAGGTATGCACTTAAA
>JBBPBX010051848.1:0-12500 GCA_038048925.1 Garcialebias charrua
GCAGGTGACTGTCTTGGGGCAGGTGACTGTCTTGGGGCAGGTGACTGTCTTGGGGCAGGTGACTGTCTTGGGGCAGGTGACTGTCTGGGGCAGGTGACTGTCTTGGGGCAGGTGACTGTCTTGGGGCAGGTGACTGTCTAGGGGCAGGTGACTGTCTTGGGGCAGGTGACTGTCTTGGGGCAGGTGACTGTCTTGGGGCAGGTGACTGTCTTGGGGCAGGTGACTGTCTTGGGGCAGGTGACTGTCTTGGGGCAGGTGACTGTCTTGGGGCAGGTGACTGTCTTGGGGCAGGTGACTGTCTTGGGGCAGGTGACTGTCTTGGGGCAGGTGACTGTCTTGGGGCAGGTGACTGTCTTGGGGCAGGTGACTGTCTTGGGGCAGGTGACCAGGACCACGGAGGTCTGGGCGGCGCGGATAGCTTGACTTAACCCAGGGAGGGTGCTTAAGTGTGGGTACGCAGGTTCGGCTGGTGCTCGAGGTTCTGGAGGTGGCAGAGCTCCAGAGATGAGGAGGCCGGGATGGCGCGGAGCGTGTCCGAGCAGGAGAGCCTCCGTCGGACGCACGAGCTGTGAAGTGTGGGTGTTAATCCTGGAGGTGGCAGAGCTCCAGAGGTGAGGAGGCCGGGGTGGCGTGGAGCGTGTCCGAGCAGGAGAGCCTCCGTCGGACGCACGAGCTGTGAAGTGTGGGTGTTAATCCTGGAGGTGGCAGAGCTCCAGAGATGAGGAGGCCGGGATGGCGCGGAGCGTGTCCGAGCAGGAGAGCCTCCGTCGGACGCACGAGCTGTGAAGTGTGGGTGTTAATCCTGGAGGTGGCAGAGCTCCAGAGGTGAGGAGGCCGGGGTGGCGCGGAGCGTGTCCGAGCAGGAGAGCCTCCGTCGGACGCACGAGCTGTGAAGTGTGGGTGTTAATCCTGGAGGTGGCAGAGCTCCAGAGGTGAGGAGGCCGGGGTGGCGTGGAGCGTGTCCGAGCAGGAGAGCCTCCGTCGGACGCAGGAGCTGTGAAGTGTGGGTGTTAATCCTGGAGGTGGCAGAGCTCCAGAGGTGAGGAGGCCGGGGTGGCGTGGAGCGTGTCCGTGCAGGAGAGCCTCCGTCGGACGCACGAGCTGTGAAGTGTGGGTGTTAATCCTGGAGGTGGCAGAGCTCCAGAGATGAGGAGGCCGGGATGGCGCGGAGCGTGTCCGAGCAGGAGAGCCTCCGTCGGACGCACGAGCTGTGAAGTGTGGGTGTTAATCCTGGAGGTGGCAGAGCTCCAGAGGTGAGGAGGCCGGGGTGGCGCGGAGCGTGTCCGAGCAGGAGAGCCTCCGTCGGACGCACGAGCTGTGAAGTGTGGGTGTTAATCCTGGAGGTGGCAGAGCTCCAGAGGTGAGGAGGCCGGGGTGGCGTGGAGCGTGTCCGAGCAGGAGAGCCTCCGTCGGACGCAGGAGCTGTGAAGTGTGGGTGTTAATCCTGGAGGTGGCAGAGCTCCAGAGGTGAGGAGGCCGGGGTGGCGTGGAGCGTGTCCGTGCAGGAGAGCCTCCGTCGGACGCACGAGCTGTGAAGTGTGGGTGTTAATCCTGGAGGTGGCAGAGCTCCAGAGATGAGGAGGCCGGGATGGCGCGGAGCGTGTCCGAGCAGGAGAGCCTCCGTCGGACGCACGAGCTGTGAAGTGTGGGTGTTAATCCTGGAGGTGGCAGAGCTCCAGAGGTGAGGAGGCCGGGGTGGCGCGGAGCGTGTCCGAGCAGGAGAGCCTCCGTCGGACGCACGAGCTGTGAAGTGTGGGTGTTAATCCTGGAGGTGGCAGAGCTCCAGAGGTGAGGAGGCCGGGGTGGCGTGGAGCGTGTCCGAGCAGGAGAGCCTCCGTCGGACGCACGAGCTGTGAAGTGTGGGTGTTAATCCTGGAGGTGGCAGAGCTCCAGAGGTGAGGAGGCCGGGGTGGCGTGGAGCGTGTCCGAGCAGGAGAGCCTCCGTCGGACGCAGGAGCTGTGAAGTGTGGGTGTTAATCCTGGAGGTGGCAGAGCTCCAGAGATGAGGAGGCCGGGATGGCGCGGAGCGTGTCCGAGCAGGAGAGCCTCCGTCGGACGCAGGAGCTGTGAACGGTGGGCGCTGGTCCTGGAGGTGGCAGAGCTCCAGAGATGAGGAGGCCGGGGTGGCGCGGAGCGTGTCCGAGGAGGGTGGCCCTTTGTCGGACGCACGAGCGGTGGAAGTGGGGGCTCATCCTGGAGGTGGCAGAGCTCCAGAGATGAGGAGGCCGGGTTGGCGCGACGCGTGTCCGGGCAGGAGAGCCTCCGTCGGACGCACGAGCGGTGAAAGCTCATCCTGGAGGTGGCAGAGCTCTAGAGATGAGGAGGCCGGGGTGGCGCGGAGCGTGTCCGAGGAGGGTGGCCCTTCGTCGGACGCACGAGCGGTGGAAGTGGGGACTCATCCTGGAGGTGGCAGAGCTCCAGAGGTGAGGACGCCGGGGTGGCGTGGAGCGTGTCCGAGGAGGGTGGCCCTTCTTCGGACGCACGAGCGGTGGAAGTGAGGGCTCATCCTGGAGGTGGCAGAGCTCCAGAGATGAGGAGGCCGGGTTGGCGCGACGCGTGTCCGGGCAGGAGAGCCTCCGTCGGACGCACGAGCGGTGAAAGCTCATCCTGGAGGTGGCAGAGCTCTAGAGATGAGGAGGCCGGGGTGGCGCGGAGCGTGTCCGAGGAGGGTGGCCCTTCGTCGGACGCACGAGCGGTGGAAGTGGGGACTCATCCTGGAGGTGGCAGAGCTCCAGAGGTGAGGACGCCGGGGTGGCGTGGAACGTGTCCGAGGAGGGTGGCCCTTCTTCGGACGCACGAGCGGTGGAAGTGGGGCCTCATCCTGGAGGTGGCAGAGCTCCAGAGATGAGGAGGCCGGGTTGGCGCGACGCGTGTCCGGGCAGGAGAGCCTCCGTCGGACGCACGAGCGGTGAAAGCTCATCCTGGAGGTGGCAGAGCTCCAGAGATGAGGAGGCCGGGGTGGCGCGGAGCGTGTCCGAGGAGGGTGGCCCTTCTTCGGACGCACGAGCGGTGGAAGTGGGGGCTCATCCTGGAGGTGGCAGAGCTCCAGAGATGAGGAGGCCGGGTTGGCGCGACGCGTGTCCGGGCAGGAGAGCCTCCGTCGGACGCACGAGCGGTGAAAGCTCATCCTGGAGGTGGCAGAGCTCTAGAGATGAGGAGGCCGGGATGGCGCGGAGCGTGTCCGAGGAGGGTGGCCCTTCTTCGGACGCACGAGCGGTGGAAGTGGGGGCTCATCCTGGAGGTGGCAGAGCTCCAGAGATGAGGAGGCCGGGTTGGCGCGACGCGTGTCCGGGCAGGAGAGCCTCCGTCGGACGCACGAGCGGTGAAAGCTCATCCTGGAGGTGGCAGAGCTCTAGAGATGAGGAGGCCGGGGTGGCGCGGAGCGTGTCCGAGGAGGGTGGCCCTTCGTCGGACGCACGAGCGGTGGAAGTGGGGACTCATCCTGGAGGTGGCAGAGCTCCAGAGGTGAGGACGCCGGGGTGGCGTGGAACGTGTCCGAGGAGGGTGGCCCTTCTTCGGACGCACGAGCGGTGGAAGTGGGGCCTCATCCTGGAGGTGGCAGAGCTCCAGAGATGAGGAGGCCGGGTTGGCGCGACTCGTGTCCGGGTAGGAGAGCCTCCGTCGGACGCACGAGCGGTGAAAGCTCATCCTGGAGGTGGCAGAGCTCCAGAGATGAGGAGGCCGGGTTGGCACGGAGCGTGTCCGAGCAGGAGAGCCTCTGTCGGACGCACGAGCTGTGAACTGTGGGCGCTCATCCTGGAGGTGGCAGAGCTCCAGAGATGAGGAGGCCGGGTTGGCACGACGCGTGTCCGAGCAGGAGAGCCTCTGTCGGACGCATGAGCTGTGAACTGTGGGCGCTCATCCTGGAGGTGGCAGAGCTCCAGAGATGAGGAGGCCGGGTTGGCACGGAGCGTGTCCGAGCAGGAGAGCCTCTGTCGGACGCACGAGCTGTGAACTGTGGGCGCTCATCCTGGAGGTGGCAGAGCTCCAGAGATGAGGAGGCCGGGTTGGCGCGACGCGTGTCCGAGCAGGAGAGCCTCTGTCGGACGCACGAGCTGTGAACTGTGGGCGCTCATCCTGGAGGTGGCAGAGCTCCAGAGATGAGGAGGCCGGGTTGGCGCGACGCGTGTCCGAGCAGGAGAGTCTCTGTCGGACGCACGAGCTGTGAACTGTGGGCGCTCATCCTGGAGGTGACAGAGCTCCAGAGATGAGGAGGCCGGGTTGGCGCGACGCGTGTCCGAGCAGGAGAGCCTCTGTCGGACGCACGAGCTGTGAACTGTGGGCGTTCATCCTGGAGGTGGCAGAGCTCCAGAGATGAGGAGGCCGGGTTGGCGCGGAGCGTGTCCGAGCAGGAGAGCCTCTGTCGGACGCACGAGCTGTGAACTGTGGGCGTTCATCCTGGAGGTGGCAGAGCTCCAGAGATGAGGAGGCCGGGTTGGCGCGGAGCGTGTCCGAGCAGGAGAGCCTCCGTCGGACGCACGAGCTGTGAACTGTGGGCGTTCATCCTGGAGGTGGCAGAGCTCCAGAGATGAGGAGGCCAGGTTGGCGCGGAGCGTGTCCGAGCAGGAGAGCCTCTGTCGGACGCACGAGCTGTGAACTGTGGGCGTTCATCCTGGAGGTGGCAGAGCTCCAGAGATGAGGAGGCCGGGATGGCGCGGAGCGTGTCCGAGCAGGAGAGCCTCCGTCGGACGCACGAGTTAGCGTTCCCCCTGTCAGGTGCACAAGGACCACAGGTTGTTAGTCTATTTTTGGTTGGAGCACCAGCACCACATCTTTTTAGTTGGAGCACCAGGACCATGGAGGTCTGGGCGGCGCGGATCTCTGGTCTTAACCCAGGGAGGGTGCTTAAGTGTGGGTACGCAGGTTCGCCTGGTAAGCCAGGTTCTGGAGGTGGCAGAGCTCCAGGGATGAGGAGGCCGGGTTCGTGGGGAGCGTGTCCGAGAAGGGGAGGGTGCGTGGGACACGAGACTTAAGCCCTCCCCTGTAAAGTACCATAGACTGTTAGTCTATTTTTGGTTGGAGCACCAGCACCACAGGTTTTTAGTTGGAACACCAGGACCACGGAGGTCTGGGCGGCGCGGATAGCTTGTCTTAACCCAGGGAGGGTGCTTAAGTGTGGGTCTGCAGGTTCGAACGGTGCGCAAGGTTCCTGGTTCTAGGCAGGGAGGGGGCTCCGGCTGGGGTTTTACCCGAGTATGGAGTACCGAAGGCGGGCATGTTTGGCACTGGGGGTCCGCCGGTTCTGGACCTCCAGGGTGCAGGTGGAGGATCTGCAGCCAGGACCAAGCGCTCCCTCCCTGGGTGAAGTCCCAGGTAGCCCCCCAGGGTGCGTACGGACCAGGCTTCCCCTAACTCTGTGCAACCCATTCCCTAACCTGTCCCCTAACCCTATTTAGGGGACGCGTTTTGTACGGCCGTTGGAAACGGCCACGCAAACCGGGGGGTGTTGCGGGGAAACGGTGGGTGGCAGCCGGGTCCGGCGGTGTGGGTGTGTGGTCTGGGTCCCCCCCGAGGCATCGGACCAGGATAGACGGCCAGGGTGTCCCCAGGGAAGTGTCCAGGGCCTGGGACATGTCCCCCGGAGGAGCGAAAACAGCCTCCTGGGGCAGGTTCAACGGGGTGTGTGGGGGGAGACGGTGGGTGGCCGCCGGGTCTGGAGGTATGGGTGTATGGTGTGGGTCCCCACCTATGCAGCGCCCCATGATAGACGGCCAGGGTGTCCCCAGGGAAGTGTCCAGGGCCTGGGACATGTCCCCGGAGGAGCGAATCGGCCGCCCGGGGCAGGTTCTCCGGGGTGTGTGGGGGGAGACGGTGGGTGGCCGCCGGGTCTGGAGGTATGGGTGTATGGTCTGGGTCCCCACCTATGCAGCGCCCCATGATAGACGGCCAGGGTGTCCCCAGGGAAGTGTCCAGGGCCTGGGACATGTCCCCGGAGGAGCGAATCGGCCGCCCGGGGCAGGTTCTCCGGGGTGTGGCGGGGGAGACGGTGGGTGGCCGCCGGGTCTGGAGGTATGGGTGTATGGTCTGGGTCCCCACCTATGCAGCGCCCCATGATAGACGGCCAGGGTGTCCCCAGGGAAGTGTCCAGGGCCTGGGACATGTCCCCGGAGGAGCGAATCGGCCGCCCGGGGCACCTTCTCCGGGGTGTGGGGGGTGAGACGGTGTGTGGCCGCCGGGTCTGGAGGTCTGGGTGTATGGTCTGGGTCCCCACCTATGCAGCGCCCCATGATAGACGGCCAGGGTGTCCCCAGAGAAGTGTCCAGGGCCTGGGACATGTCCCCGGAGGTGCGAATCGGCCGCCCGGGGCAGGTTCAACGGGGTGTGGGGGGCACACGGTGGGTGGCAGCCGGGTCCGGCGGTGTGGGTGTACGGTCTGGGTCCCCCCCGAAGCATCGGACCATGATAGACGGCCAGGGTGTCCCCAGGGAAGTGTCCAGGGCCTGGGACATGTCCCCGGAGGAGCGAAAACAGCCTCCTGGGGCAGGTTCTCCGGGGTGTGGCGGGGGAGACGGTGGGTGGCCGCCGGGTCTGGAGGTATGGGTGTATGGTGTGGGTCCCCACCTATGCAGCGCCCCATGATAGACGGCCAGGGTGTCCCCAGGGAAGTGTCCAGGGCCTGGGACATGTCCCCGGAGGAGCGAATCGGCCGCCCGGGGCAGGTTCTCCGGGGTGTGGCGGGGGAGACGGTGGGTGGCCGCCGGGTCTGGAGGTATGGGTGTATGGTCTGGGTCCCCACCTATGCAGCGCCCCATGATAGACGGCCAGGGTGTCCCCAGGGAAGTGTCCAGGGCCTGGGACATGTCCCCGGAGGAGCGAATCGGCCGCCCGGGGCACCTTCTCCGGGGTGTGGGGGGTGAGACGGTGTGTGGCCGCCGGGTCTGGAGGTCTGGGTGTATGGTCTGGGTCCCCACCTATGCAGCGCCCCATGATAGACGGCCAGGGTGTCCCCAGGGAAGTGTCCAGGGCCTGGGACATGTCCCCGGAGGAGCGAATCGGCCGCCCGGGGCACCTTCTCCGGGGTGTGGGGGGTGAGACGGTGTGTGGCCGCCGGGTCTGGAGGTCTGGGTGTATGGTCTGGGTCCCCACCTATGCAGCGCCCCATGATAGACGGCCAGGGTGTCCCCAGGGAAGTGTCCAGGGCCTTGGACATGTCCCAGGAGGTGCGAATCGGCTGCCTGGGGCAGGTTCAACGGGGTGTGGGGGGGGGAGAGGGTGGGTGGCCGCCGGGTCTGGAGGTATGGGTGTATGGTCTGGGTCCCCACCTATGCAGCGCCCCATGATAGACGGCCAGGGTGTCCCCAGGGAAGTGTCCAGGGCCTGGGACATGTCCCCGGAGGAGCGAATCGGCCGCCCGGGGCAGGTTCTCCGGGGTGTGTGGGGGGAGACGGTGGGTGGCCGCCGGGTCTGGAGGTATGGGTGTATGGTCTGGGTCCCCACCTATGCAGCGCCCCATGAAAGACGGCCAGGGTGTCCCCAGGGAAGTGTCCAGGCCCTGGGACATGTCCCCGGAGGAGTGAAACGGCCGCCCGGGGCACCTTCTCCGGGGTGTGGGGGGTGAGACGGTGTGTGGCCGCCGGGTCCGGAGGTCTGGGTGTATGGTCTGGGTCCCCCCCGAGGCAGCGCCCCATGATAGACGGCCAGGGTGTCCCCAGGGAAGTGTCCAGGGCCTGGGACATGTCCCCGGAGGAGCGAATCGGCCGCCTGGGGCAGGTTCTCCGGGGTGTGGGGGGGGAGACGGTGTGTGGCCGCCGGGTCTGGAGGTCTGGGTGTATGGTCTGGGTCCCCACCTATGCAGCGCCCCATGATAGACGGCCAGGGTGTCCCCAGGGAAGTGTCCAGGGCCTTGGATATGTCCCAGGAGGTGCGAATCGGCTGCCTGGGGCAGGTTCAACGGGGTGTGGGGGGGGGAGAGGGTGGGTGGCCGCCGGGTCTGGAGGTATGGGTGTATGGTCTGGGTCCCCACCTATGCAGCGCCCCATGATAGACGGCCAGGGTGTCCCCAGGGAAGTGTCCAGGGCCTGGGACATGTCCCCGGAGGAGCGAATCGGCCGCCCGGGGCAGGTTCTCCGGGGTGTGGGGGGGTGAGACGGTGTGTGGCCGCCGGGTCCGGAGGTCTGGGTGTATGGTCTGGGTCCCCCCCGAGGCAGCGCCCCATGATAGACGGCCAGGGTGTCCCCAGGGAAGTGTCCAGGGCCTTGGACATGTCCCAGGAGGTGCGAATCGGCTGCCTGGGGCAGGTTCAACGGGGTGTGGGGGGGGGAGAGGGTGGGTGGCCGCCGGGTCTGGAGGTATGGGTGTATGGTCTGGGTCCCCACCTATGCAGCGCCCCATGATAGACGGCCAGGGTGTCCCCAGGGAAGTGTCCAGGGCCTGGGACATGTCCCCGGAGGAGCGAATCGGCCGCCCGGGGCAGGTTCTCCGGGGTGTGTGGGGGGAGACGGTGGGTGGCCGCCGGGTCTGGAGGTATGGGTGTATGGTCTGGGTCCCCACCTATGCAGCGCCCCATGATAGACGGCCAGGGTGTCCCCAGGGAAGTGTCCAGGGCCTGGGACATGTCCCCGTAGGAGCGAATCGGCCGCCCGGGGCAGGTTCTCCGGGGTGTGGGGGGTGAGACGGTGTGTGGCCGCCGGGTCCGGATGTCTGGGTGTATGGTCTGGGTCCCCCCCGAGGCAGCGCCCCATGATAGACGGCCAGGGTGTCCCCAGGGAAGTGTCCAGGGCCTGGGACATGTCCCCGGAGGAGTGAAACGGCCGCCCGGGGCACCTTCTCCGGGGTGTGGGGGGTGAGACGG
The DNA here is from genome assembly GCA_038048925.1 of Garcialebias charrua. NCBI lineage: Eukaryota > Metazoa > Chordata > Actinopteri > Cyprinodontiformes > Rivulidae > Garcialebias > Garcialebias charrua. The sequence goes on from JBBPBX010051848.1 coordinate 8,792, forward strand.
TGTGTGGCCGTCGGGTCTGGAGGTCTGGGTGTATGGTCTGGGTCCCCACCTATGCAGCGCCCCATGATAGATGGCCAGGGTGTCCCCAGGGAAGTGTCCAGGGCCTGGGACATGTCCCCGGAGGAGTGAAACGGCCGCCCGGGGCACCTTCTCCGGGGTGTGGGGGGTGAGACGGTGTGTGGCCGCCGGGTCTGGAGGTCTGGGTGTATGGTCTGGGTCCCCACCTATGCAGCGCCCCATGATAGACGGCCAGGGTGTCCCCAGGGAAGTGTCCAGGGCCTGGGACATGTCCCCGGAGGAGCGAAACGGCAGCCTGGGGCAGGTTCTCCGGGGTGTGGGGGGGGGAGAGGGTGAGTGGCCGCCGGGTCCGGAGGTATGGGTGTATGGTCTGGGTCCCCACCTAGGCAGCGCCCCATGATAGACGGCCAGGGTGTCCCCCGGGAAGTGTCCAGGCCCTGGGAGGGGTGAATCTGCCGCCCGGGGCACCTTCAACGGTGGCTCCCCGGGGCTAGGAAAGTGCCAGAAACACCTGCCTAGGATCGTTGCGAAGGTCTCGCCGAGACCTTCGCAACGATGCAAGCCCCGTATTTTTAGCACGTTCCTAGCCCAAGTTAGCGTTTTGAAATTACAGGTAGTCCTCGACTTACGCCAGCGGCGCCTCATGGCTCCGGTACCCATACGGGTGACCCAAGCTGTCGTGTGATGCCTTTTTCTGGGGCTCGAGAGCGAGAGCTTTCCAACGCAGCGAGAACCGCGTCTCTACGCCCTTCCTAGCCTGAGATATATGCGGATGGACGAGCCGCTGCGCCTGCCGTATTGTCCGCATACGAGGCCCACCCTCCGATTTTAAAATGGAGCTACGGCATAAAACTTGACCTCTATTCACATCTACGGACTGAGCCCGTTCCAACCCGACCCTCGGTTTCCCCGTAGCACGAACGGCGGGCGAGATACGGGCGTCTAAAGGTCCGTTGTCAAACGGCCACAACTTCGTGAAAAATTGAGCTACGGCGTAATGCTTGACATTTTTCCGCATCTACGGACCTATTGGATCCAAAGCCGACGGTCGGCTTCCCCGTAGCACCAACGGCGGGCGAGATACGGGCGTATGAAAGTCCGAGGTAAAACAACTATTTTTCAAGCGGCCGTATCTCTGCCATCCGACGGGCTACACCATAAACCATGCCGTTTTTCCGCATCGCCAGACCGAGACCTTTAATTTGGTATGCTCCTTTTTACGATAGCACCAAAATTGAGAGAGATACGGGCGTTTAAAGTCGAAAAACGGGCGAAAAGTGAGCGTTGATGGGTGACCCAAGCCGTTCTCCGGGGTGTGGGGGGGGGGAGAGGGTGAGTGGCCGCCCGGTCCGGAGGTCTGGGTGTATGGTCTGGGTCTCCAGTGAGGCACCGGAGCAGGTTAGCCCCCGAGGCTGGCCCCCAGGCAGGCTCCAGGCCCTGGGAGGGGTGAATCTGCCGCCCGGGGCACCTTCAACGGTGGCTCCCCGGGGCTAGGAAAGTGCCAGAAACACCTGCCTAGGATCGTTGCGAAGGTCTCGCCGAGACCTTCGCAACGATGCAAGCCCCGTATTTTTAGCACGTTCCTAGCCCAAGTTAGCGTTTTGAAATTACAGGTAGTCCTCGACTTACGCCAGCGGCGCCTCATGGCTCCGGTACCCATACGGGTGACCCAAGCTGTCGTGTGATGCCTTTTTCTGGGGCTCGAGAGCGAGAGCTTTCCAACGCAGCGAGAACCGCGTCTCTACGCCCTTCCTAGCCTGAGATATATGCGGATGGACGAGCCGCTGCGCCTGCCGTATTGTCCGCATACGAGGCCCACCCTCCGATTTTAAAATGGAGCTACGGCATAAAACTTGACCTCTATTCACATCTACGGACTGAGCCCGTTCCAACCCGACCCTCTGTTTCCCCGTAGCACGAACGGCGGGCGAGATACGGGCGTCTAAAGGTCCGTTGTCAAACGGCCACAACTTCATGAAAAATGGAGCTACGGCATAAAACTTGGTATTTTTCCGCATCTACGGACTGAGCCCGTTCCAACCCGACCCTCGGTTTCCCCGTAGCACGAACGGCGGGCGAGATACGGGCGTTTAAAAAGCAGTCGAAAATCAACTATTTTTCAAACGGCCGTATCTCTGCCGTACGACGAGCTAGACCAAGCAGCTCGACACCCATCCGCACCGCCAGACCCAGACCTTTAATTCGGCCTGCTCGGATTTCCGTTAGACCGAAAATTGACAGAGATACGGGCGTTCGTAGGCCAAAAACGGCGAAAAACGGGTGTTTTTTGACCCGATTTCAAACGTCCATAACTCGGTGAAAAATCGAGCTAGGACGTAAAACTCGACGTTATTCTGCATCTACAGACCGAGAGCTTCAATTCGGCCTGCTCGGTTTCCTTCTAGCCCCAAAATTGGCCGAGATACGGTCGTTTGAAAATCGACGAAATCGACGAACCCTTGGCCTGAAAAAACGTCTGAAAATTTTGACGTTTCTCAGGCAGGGGTTTTCTCTACTTAACGTCAAACGTGCATTTTAGACGTTTTTTCAGGAGACCTTTTGAAGAATTTGCCTGTTTTTGACGTTTCTCAGGGGAGGTTTGGCCAACCCTGAAAACACCCACCGGAACGATTTCAGAAACCCAGTTTTTAAGACACTTAGAAAAAATCCGCTTAAATTTTTCTCTCCATGCACTAAGTGTTTGACCTCCAGGGATGCCAAGGGAGTTCCCTGACTGCCCGATCCGACTTTTGCTGAGTTTCTGTGGGTTTTGGAAGGTTTCGGCGCACCTTTAAACGCGATTATCTGGTTTTGTGGAGCTCGGCCGGCCATGTCGGAGCGACGAGTGCGTCCGCCTCGTCGTTACCGACCTTGGGCACGATGTTTCTGCCCTGGTACATGGTTCCGTCGGTCCAGAGCGGACCTCCAGGGCGCCCCGGGGGCCTTTCTGGTTCGTGTACCCAGCAATGGAGCCTCGTTCTGGGGCTTCTGAGCAGCGATGGCCGGCCTGGTTCTCAGTGGAGCTCCGGCGCGCGCCGGGGACCTTCGGATGGCTTTATCCGGAAAACGAAGCGTCTGGCGGACTTTTCGTCTGTAGACCGCGGGCGCGGTTATTAATTTCCCACGCAACGCCCAACGTGGGAACCCCGGACCGCCTCGTCCGGAGCCGGTACCGGTCCGCCAGACCCTCCGGGGTCCAGCTCGTCATCGCGTGCCCAGGCAAGGAGCCCTGCGGTGGGGTTTCCTCTCAGCATCAGTCCCCCTGGTTCTCAGCGGAGCTCCGGCGCGCGCCGGGGACCTTCCGCTGGCTCTATCCCGAAAACGGTGCGTCCTACGGACTCGGTAGCCTGGTAGACCGCGCAGGTGAGCTCATTTCCGACGCGATGGAACCCCGAGCGACCCTGTGCCGGAGGCTCTACCCGCGGACCGGTCCGTCCGACGGCCTCGGCAGTCAGGTTCTCCAGCTCCCTGGAGCTTCCCAGTCGGCGCCCGGCTCCACGCCCTGCGGCGGAGCTGGGGCCTCGTCCTATCCAGGCAGGGAGTCCCGCGGTGGGGCTTCCGCTCAGCATCGGCCCCCCTGGTTCTCAGCGGAGCTCCGGCGCGCGCCGGGGACCTTCCGCTGGCTCTATCCCGAAAACGGTGCGTCCTACGGACTCGGTAGCCTGGTAGACCGCGCAGGTGAACTCATTTC
>JBBPBX010051848.1:22500-24429 GCA_038048925.1 Garcialebias charrua
AGAGCTTTCCGATGGTGTGCTCAAAATCTCTGTCGCGAAATGTACCGACACTAGGGTTAGTGGGTTAGAGTAGCCCTGACCCACACTAACCCACACACAAAATGTCCCACTCAAAGTGACTTGTGTATGTTAGCTAAACCAGACCCTGTTTATCTCAAACTAGAAGTTACAAGCTTTCAAACAAGATATGGCATGAAGGAATCAAGTCAAGATAACTACATGAACAAGTCAGACTAATACTACATCATTTAAGTGATTAAAAACTTCATTTCAGACGAAATTACACAATTCAACAGTTGATTTGGGACACAAGGTCTAGTTTATTCTGTGCAAGTTTGGTGTCTATGTGAAGTGCTTAACCCCACCTACACAGAAATGCCAGTCCCACCATTGTCAGAGGTTTTTTCAGTGTATCTGGCTCAGGAAATATGTGTTTAAATCTGACGACTGGAGTGATCACAAAGTCTCTTCCAAATGCTCACACAAAATGTCCCACTCAAAGTGACTTGTGTATGTCAGCTAAACCACACCCTGTTTATCTGAAACTAGAACTTACAAGCTTTCAAACAAGATATGGCATGAAGGAATCAAGTCAAGATAACTACATGAACAAGTCAGACTAATACTACATCATTTAAGTGATTAAAAACTTCATTTCAGACGAAATTACACAATTCAACAGTTGATTTGGGACACAAGGTCTAGTTTTTTCTGTGCAAGTTTGGTGTCTATGTGAAGTGCTTAACCCCACCTACACATAAATGCCAGTCCCACCATTGTCAGAGGTTTTTTCAGTGTATCTGGCTCAGGAAATATGTGTTTAAATCTGACGACTGGAGTGATCACAAAGTCTCTTCCAAATGCTCACACAAAATGTCCCACTGAAAGTGACTTGTGTATGCCAGCTAAACCACACCCTGTTTATCTCAAACTAGAGGTTACAAGCTTTCAAACAAGATATGGCATGAAGGAATCAAGTCAAGATAACTACATGAACAAGTCAGACTAATACTACATCATTTAAGTGATTAAAAACTTCATTTCAGACGAAATTACACAATTCAACAGTTGATTTGGGACACAAGGTCTAGTTTATTCTGTGCAAGTTTGGTGTCTATGTGAAGTGCTTAACCCCACCTACACAGAAATGCCAGTCCCACCATTGTCAGATGTTTTTTCAGTGTATCTGGCTCAGGAAATATGTGTTTAAATCTGACGACTGGAGTGATCACAAAGTCTCTTCCAAATGCTCACACAAAATGTCCCACTCAAAGTGACTTGTGTATGTCAGCTAAACCACACCCTGTTTATCTGAAACTAGAAGTTACAAGCTTTCAAACAAGATATGGCATGAAGGAATCAAGTCAAGATAACTACATGAACAAGTCAGACTAATACTACATCATTTAAGTGATTAAAAACTTCATTTCAGACGAAATTACACAATTCAACAGTTGATTTGGGACACAAGGTCTAGTTTTTTCTGTGCAAGTTTGGTGTCTATGTGAAGTGCTTAACCCCACCTACACATAAATGCCAGTCCCACCATTGTCAGAGGTTTTTTCAGTGTATCTGGCTCAGGAAATATGTGTTTAAATCTGACGACTGGAGTGATCACAAAGTCTCTTCCAAATGCTCACACAAAATGTCCCACTGAAAGTGACTTGTGTATGCTAGCTAAACCACACCCTGTTTATCTCAAACTAGAGGTTACAAGCTTTCAAACAAGATATGGCATGAAGGAATCAAGTCAAGATAACTACATGAACAAGTCAGACTAATACTACATCGTTTAAGTGATTAAAAACTTCATTTCAGACGAAATTACACAATTCAACAGTTGATTTGGGACACAAGGTCTAGTTTATTCTGTGCAAGTTTGGTGTCTATGTGAAGTGCTTAACCCCACCTACACATAAATGCCAGTCC
>JBBPBX010051849.1:0-10547 GCA_038048925.1 Garcialebias charrua
AGGTCCCGGACTTACGAGTATGCATCTCATTAAAAAATAATAATAATAATATTTATTTATTTTTTTAACTTTTTTTTTTATAAATGAATACATGTACAGTACTGTACAGTCACCAAGCACTTAGCCTATCCTAACACAGTTTTTAAAGATGAAGGAGTGAGTTGAATTGTCTCCCTTTCACATAAAGGGAGCTAGCTCCCTTTATGGGAATGGAGCCTGCAGGGAGGAGGGAGACAATTCAACTGACTCCTTAACTGTGTTAGGATAGGCTAAGTGCTTGGTGACTGTACAGTACTGTACATGTATTCATTTATAAAAAAATAAATAAAAAAAAGTTTAAAAAAAGTAAAAAAATTAAAAAAAATATTTTTTTTTTTACTATGTGATCTTACTTACGAATTTTTGACATACGAGCGCCCCCTAGGGACGGAACTCGCTCGTAAGTCGGGGACTACCTGTAATACACTGTATGTTGATGCAGATTGGGTTAGTCACGTTTGGATTGTGACATTATTGTGGGACTTTGTGACTGCCACATGTTTAAGGGCAAAATGCTACATTGTTTTTTATTTCTCTGTTTAGACCTTTTAAAAGAGTCATAGCTTTTAAGGATTGTGCTCAATATTGTTTGGGGGAAAAAGGAAGAATAAATGTTGATAGTTATCACTCTTGTCCTGGTGGTGATTTCGGGAGAAGTCAAGACATTTTTTAAGAAGAATGTCTGTGTTAAGGATGTTTGAGCTTAGATTGGTCCATTTTAGTGTTTTTCAATTCCGGTCCTCATGACCCACTATTCTACATGTTTTTGTTGTTCCCTGCTTTTCAACATATCATTTTTGCAGAAGCTTGTCAATCACTCATTTATTAAAATCTGGTGTGCCTAGGAAAACAAAGATGGGCCACGAGGACCTGAATTGAGAACCACTGTCCTATTTCAAGATAAACTAACAACTTTACTTAATCACATTTCACTAATATTGAGTAGATTTTTACTTGTATTACAAATATTTTTCTTGTTGTAATGTATTAATTTCTCACAAATAAGAATTAACAACAACAAAAAAATCTTAAATTTAATAAAATTCACTTACATTTTATATATTTTACTTACTTATAATTTAAATTTCAAGTAATTTAATCCAAAATCAAGTTTTTAAAGCTTATTTTAAGCATTTTTAATTCTTAACTAAGATCATTTATTTCTAGATTAAAATATCTTATTTCAAGATGTCTTGTTAAGTAAAATTTACTTGCTACATGGACAGATAATTTCACTTGTTTTAAGTGGTTTTGAATCAAATATAGGATTTTTTTATTTATTTTTTATTTTTTTTTCCCATTTATAGATGGCCTCCCTTCACACCTTTTAGCCATCCTCTCACTCCAATATATATTTTTTTTTAAGAGAGAAAGAAAGAAAAGAGAAAGTAAGGCAACATATCAACAATTATCAACCAAAAGAGCACAAGGCAAACACACCCAACCTCCGTCCACAATCCTGCAAAGCACATGACAGAACACAACAATGGAACATACATGCATAAAGACTAATAATATTCATGAGCTTGCAGTAGAATTCTATAAATACACATACCCATATCTACAAATATATATATACAGTAGTATACATACATATACTTTTATATTCATTTATATATATACCCATCTACATATCTACAGATATATATATGGGGCTACGTCGGCGCAGCGGGCTCCGGCGGGGGCCTGTGAATTTGTCGCGGGCGACACCGGGGGGTCATTGTATGTGGTCGCTGGTAGGGGTTCGTCCGGTTCTTCCCCTTGGTAGGATCTGGGGAGTGGGCTAGTGGCTCGTCCTGTTCGGGCAGTCCTGGGGACTCTGGGCTCGGGGTCCTTCCTGGGGTCTTGGGCTTTGATCGCTCCTTCGTCTGCCTCGGGCTTTGGGGGGACGGATCTCTGATGCTTCACAGTCGCTACTAAATGTTCTATTGGAGGAACCTTATACACTTATGCATGCTCACAACCACACACAAATGGATGCAGGGATGTATATATATATATATATGCAGATATGTAGATGGGTATATAAATGAATATAAAAGTATATGTATGTATACTACTGTATATATATATCTGTAGATATGTGGATTTTTTTTTTTCTTATATGTAGACCAGCCAAATTTACAGTGAGGAGAGGCTGGATGCCTCTTTTAGGAAGCGAGGGACTGGGGGTTAGATGTGCTCTTTAAGCCAGATCTGACATACCTAATTGAGATGTGCTCCAGTGACTCAAATGCAACCTCACCTGCCAGTTTGAACCACAGGATGACCAGAGTTCCTCTGTCTTGGGAAGACCATCTTGAGCCAGTGGTGTGTCCATCCAACTAAGGGGGTTTCCTGCACTTAGACCTCACTGGGGGGTCTCGTCACCAGACCCGTAGCTAAGTGGTCTTCTAAAAACTTTATAAACTATTTTGTATCAGCTGACTGTTTTTAATATGGGACACAGGGGCGGCCGGCCAATAGGTGGAACCGCCCCACTGGAACTTCTGGAGCTATTCACCATTTTACATTGAAGACTTAAAAAAATAAAAAATATATATTTTTAAATATATGTATTTATGTTTTTAATTGTGTAGGATAAATATTTTATAGGTATTGATGAGTTATATTTTTTGTTTCAAAAAACGTTTTCTGATTGGTGACATCCTAGGGGCGCATGACTCTTATCCCTAGACTCTCGTTATAAATGGCGCATGCGCAGTTATTCCACGACGTTACAAAACAATGGGAAGATGCTGGGTGCATATTTTAGCGCCTTGGACACGTCCAACGTGAGCTGTACCTACTACCTACCAATCGCGTGCTTCCGGTCGTTTATTTATTTTTTTTTATTTTATTTTTTTTGTCTGGGAACAGAGCCGTGTGGTGACTCACTCAAGCAGGCTGGCTGCAGGTAGGTTTTAAATCATTGAAAGCCCTTTATCTAATGCCTATTTGCCATTTCTGCCTGATTTGCATATCAACTTTTAGAAGTCTCTGTGAAAAAGTCTTCAGCTGACTGTTTATTCTAAAAGTGGCAACTGGTGTTTCTGGAGCTATCATGCTAATGCTAGTCTTTATTTAATACTTATACTATTATATTACCATTCCTGACTGATATGCCTCTCAACTTTTAGATGGCTGTTTGTGAAAAAAAAATTCAGCTGACTACAAGTGTAAAGGGGTAAGTTTTTTCTTTTCTTTGTTTGTTTGTGGAATTAGCATTCTAGTGCTAGCCTCCAGGTTTTATTGTACTGGACTCTGATGGCTACATTTATTTCAATTTGATTATAAAAAAAATCAAACATTAATAATTGTATATACTAAATGTCACTGGTTGTGTTTTACTATTTCTTAACACTGTATTGATCTGGAGAATGAAAACAAAGCCTCTTGCAAGTAGAAATGCAGAAATGTTTTAATCTCACTTATTTTCCTTTTTCTTCTTCTTCTTCATGTTTTTCATACTTAGAGTGGAACAAGCACCCAGGATCATTTTGGTGCCATCAACTTCAATACGCAGCCTACTTGCTGTTGGGACAGAGGAGGAGCACCATCCACAAGTTCTTCATTGTTCTGGACAAGCAGGTCATACCCTTTTAACATTGAAACGTTTAAGGTACATTTATATGGTGAAATGCTAAGGTGCATTAGGACCTTTCAAATTAGGAATATTTAAGAGAACAGGTACTCAAACAAAAACAAAAAAAGCTTATTTCTGTTTATATTATGAACTTGTATTACTATAAATTATATAAAACTTATTTATTTATATATTTTTGTTTGTTCTTTGTTGTTTTAGTGAGTCAAATTGGTTCTTCTCATCCTGAGCATTTAATCGTTCTGTTGACCTTGAATTAATCTGCATTTGATTAAAAAAAACAATTTGAACTTGGTAATTTTCTTTTTCATTTTTGACAAATAGCCCCCCCGTTGGTGGACATTTCAGGAGCCGCCACTGATGGGACTCGTCTGATAACTTTAGTAATCAGCATTGCGGTAGTGGGGGGACAGTTTCATTTAGTTCCCTTTCAGTTTGGTCTCTCGGTGCAACATATTTGCTATGGGAATTGCACCCCCGCACGATTACCTGAAGGAATACATTCACGCCTTTACGGCAGGGGCGTCAGCGTCGCGCCAGAGGCCCCGCCCTCTGGGCATTTAAGCGACAGACACCCGTCCATCTTTCTCTTTTTGCCCTTCACCTCGCTTAAACACCTGAACATCGCGGGATTTCTCTGTTGTCGCGCCGCTTGATTGAGGTGAGCTTGCTCCCTACACTGAGCGTACAGAGAAAATTTTCCTGCGTACTGCTGGGCTGGCAAAAGCTAGTCCAGCATTTTTCTACTTACCCAAAGTTTTTCTCCTCTTCCGCAGCTTCGCTCGACGACGCTAACTGCGTCACAACCTTCTGCTAATCTCTAGCAGTCTACCAGCAAAAGCAAGACAATGGAGAAGTCGGCTTCGAACAAAAAGAAACTAGGACCAACTTCTACTCTTCTCGTCTCCAGACATGGCTCCCGAGAAGGGAAAGCGGAGGACAAAGAAGAAGAAAACCAGGACGACGAGTCCTCGCTCGCGCCCATGCCCCAGCGGATGCGGCAACTCCCTCTCGGTGACGGACACCCACGAGGCCTGTCCTGTCTGCCTAGGGATTCTGCACGCGAGGAAAGCGCTGGAATCCCCCGACTCCTGCCCCCACTGTCGTCAGATGACGGCCACAGTGAGGAAACGCCGCGCGGACACGTTGGCCAAATCTATGGCGAGGACCGTGGCGATGAAGGTCGCACGTCGCACTAACCTGCTCGCTCCCGAACCGGAGCTCGAAAACGTGGACTTGGAATGCAGTGGCCGAGTCGGAGAGGACAATGCGTCGGACTCCTCACTTGCCGTCGAGGACTTGACGCCAGAAGTGTCTGACATAGACGCCAAATACGGTGACAAGGAAGAAACTGTTGATTCCTCCCAGAACCTGGCGCAGAACCTTCCGGAACCGGACTTGTCGTTACCTGCTCTGTTCGACCTGTGCCATAGGGCCACTGATGTCCTGCAGGTCACGTGGCCAGACCCCATGCCTCGCCAACAGGCTACGAGGCTGGCGGGAAGCTACATCTACGCGAAGCAACCGAGAACGTCGCCAAAAAATGCCAATTTTTCTGGACTTTCTCATGGAACTCAAATGCTCCTGGGCGGAACCCAGAGCTCCCATCATGCTGCCATTGTCCCGACTCTTAGATGTCGTGGTAATGGAGGCTCTGGGCTTTGCCAGCGCACCCCCGATATAGGAGTCTTTGGCAGCTCACCTGGCCCCCATAGCCATGGGAATGAAACCAGCGCTACCCAGCAGGGCCTGCCGCGCTTCGGAAAAATAACTCGAGAAGTGCTACAAGGCCCAAGGCCTCATGGCTAGCGCAATGAATGCATCGAGTATGGTACAGGTGTACCTGGCAGAAAAACTACAGGATATCCAGGTAACAAAAGACGAACAGGCCGCAACTGAGGCCATGGAGGAGGCCTGCCGTGCCTTTGACCTCGTGCTCCACATGATGGGGACAATAGCTATTTCCCAGGGCAAAGCAGTGGCAGAAATAGTTGTCGCCGAGCGCCATCTTTGGCTAACACTGTCGGACCTCCCGGAGAACCAGTGGTCCACTTTCCTCCAGTACCCGATTGAGTTGACGGGACTCTTTGAGGGAGCCCTGGAACGTGTCCAGGCAAGGTTGGAACAAAGAGGCAAACAAGCGGAAGCCCTCCGCGAGGGTTTGCCAAGGAAAATATTTGCCCCACCAAAGGAACACACGCGTGGTCTCCCACAAAAGAGACCCACTGGGGACAGTGAGGCTTCTCAGTACCGTCCGAGTGCTGCTTCGACCTCCTCCTACGGGAACCAGTTTCGGACCTGATGAACCAGGACGAACTGATAATTTTACAGGTTTGCCCGCCCACGAGGTACGGGAACCTAATTTTCTGATCCCAGTCTCTGCTCGTAAAAAACTACGAGGAGCTGGTGACATGTGTATACGTACCAAACATGACTCGCCTATTGCATATGTAAACAAAACAAACACTGTTTCAGACATGTACAAAAATAAAAGTACCAAAGCACAGACTGCCCTGGTTCTTGACTCGAGTCCCATTTTTATAAAACCCAGACCACATGGTCAAACTATGAACCATAGCAAGATACACAAAATCCGCCAGAGACGGCCTAATCTCGCGATATCTTCTGTCTGGCCGAGCAACCTGCTAGAAAAAGCGCAAGAGGGGTCAAAGGTCACTCCTTAAGTGCTGAAACACGAGGAGCAGCAATTCAACATGCCATCCAGGCTTAGCGCGCATGCGCAGACTTGGGAGACGTGTCTACCAAATGATTGGGTCATGACAACAATACGTCACGGGCTCAAGTTACAGTTCTCAAAGAGACTGCCCCGTTTCTCAGGGGTGTTGCAATTGAAGATCAACCCTGCACCTGCACACGTGTTGAGGGAAGAAGTTTCAACGATGTTGCAAATGGGAGTGATTAGTTTGGTCTTAGGACGCAAACTACGCTCTGGCCACTACAGCAAGTACTTCCTGGTGCCTAAAAAGGACCGTTCCTTGAGACCGATTCTGGATCTCAGGACTCTCAATAAAAGAATTAAAACTTTCAAGTTTAAGATGCTTACACTGCGGCAAATTCTCCAGTCTGTGAGACCAGGAGACTATGCATGTGTAATGGATTTGAAAGATGCCTATTTCCATATAGGCGTGTGGAGGAGACACATAAAGTTTCTCCGTTTTGCGTTCGAAGGAAAGGCTTATGAATTCAAAGCCTTACCCTTTGGTTTAAAGACTGCTCCGCGTACATTTACTAAATGTCTGGATGTAGCCCTGACTCCTCTTAGGAATCAAGGACTCAGGGTCTTGAATTACCTGGACGACCTGCTAATTCTGGCTGGAAGCAGAAGGTAGGCGCTGTCACACTCCCTTAAGGTGATCTCTCACCTGGAGTCTCTCGGTTTTGTCATAAACCTACAGAAAAGCAATCTGACTCCATCACGGGTTATCGTATTTCTGGGTGTACAGATTGACACTGTCCAATACAGAGCATGGCTTTCGAAGGAAAGAGTTTCCTCCATTCGCCCATAGGCGTAGATCCTGGGGGGGTCGGGGGGGTCCGGACCCCCCCAATCTTGGGGAACTGGGGTCCGGACCCCCCCCAATCTTGGGGAACTGTAGATTTGTCCCCCCCAATAATTCAATAAAGGAAACTGTGTGTTTAAATAATATAAATATAAAAAGGCAAAAAAAGAAAAAAATCTGCCATTAATCTAAGAAAAAAAAAGGGAATTTTTGCCTCCCCCCCCTTCCAGGTTGGCAAATGGTTTAGTCCAATGTGTGTAGGATGAAACAACAAGCCGGAGGGCGGTAACGCTCAGAAGCTCCGGTTGAACTGCTTGAAGTGGGAAGCGAGCTGTGTCACTCACTGCCACACTTCCAGTAAGTATTTGCTCATGCAACTGAATAAGATGAAACACATTAGCAAAGAAAATCAGACTCTAGTTTTTGCTTCTCGTTACGCGACGTCTCATATTTCCGCCTGGCATTTTTTTTACATGTTTTTCACTAGAAAATAGGAAGAAAATGTCCTATGGCCAAGTGCTTTAATCTTTACTTTTTTTAGTTTAAAACTGTGCATAAGGGTGTTGAAGTGTACAATCAGAGTTGTCAGAGTTAATCAATACTTTTTTTGTGTTGAAAACCGTGCGTAAGTGGTGTTAAAGTCTTTTCTTCGAGCGCTAAGTATCGAAGCTACAAGCTAATTTCGTCCGGCTTGCCGTAGTTTTGCCATCCGACGCATGCGCAAAACGCTGCGTTCCGTCGAAAGTTGTTTTTTTTGTGTCGAAAGTTAAAGTAAGCGTTGGTCAGCTTTAAATCAGAGTTGTCAGATTTAATCTTTACTTTTTTTAGTTTAAAACTGTGCATAAGTGGTGTTAAAGTCTTCTTTGAAGTATTCTCCACTACAAACAGTGTTTGTGCTTTTTAATACAGTAGTTAACCAAGCAAGTCAAACGATGGCAGAAAAGAGAAAAAATGACATCCGATCATTTTTTAGACCAGGAACACGCCAAGTAAGGAAGAAATTAAATTAATACAAGTTTCTTAAAAAAAGGCACACATTTTTATGACATTATTTCATCATTGTGTTAGGAAAAGCAACAGAGAACAGACCTGGATGCAGAGAGGGAGGGACAGTCAGACAGAGTCATAGAATCACAGGTAAGTTTAAGTTTAATGCACTAATAAATGCAGTTTGATGGGAAGGTTCTCAGGAATTTGCTAAACCAAAAAAGGTTTAAAAATTAAGCAACTTATTCACAAGAACTGAAGTCCAATTGCTTTCTTATAAAGCTTTCTTTTTGGGGGGTTTTCTGCAAGTTTTATGAACCTCAATACTGTACTGTATTATAGTTGATTGAAACAATCCTGTTTTATTTAGACATTTATGGCAATGCTGTTTCTATTGTCTAGAAATATGTTTGGATAATTTTAAGTTATCAAAAACAACTTTTATTCTAGGAGACAAGCTGTTCAGAGCCAGGGAGAGTGGTGGCAGGGACAGAACCAGGGAACGAGTCAGCTGTGGATGATTGGCGGCCATCTTGGAGCTGCAGCAGGTGCCACTCTTACAAATACAAGCCAAACTGAAATTTAAACAATATTTAGAGGGGACCTATTTTGAAAAATTCTCATTTTGCTACTTGTCATTATTTTTTGTCTACTGTTCTGCAGATTGAACACATAATTTTTTTACAAGAGTAATGAGTGTCACTATTGATTAATATTACTATTAAGACTACTAAATACATGCCATTTAAATCAATATTATTCTGCATAATATATGCATGCAGTTTGGATAAACTTCCCTCTGTACATTTTGCATTACATTTCACTGTAACTTTGCCGACCCCCCCAAAATTGCTCTTAAAAAATTTCCTTGTTTATGGTCCCCCCCAATAATGAGATGAAATCTACTCCCCTGCATTCGCCATTGACTGAGAAAATTTAAACTGGACAAACGGGTCTCAGTGAAAACGTGCCAACACCTGTTAGGCCTCTTGGCGGCAACCATTCCTTATGTGCCACGTGCATTATTGAAAATGCGGGCCATACAGGTATGGTTAAACCAACAAATACAACCCGCTTTGCCTAATCAAGCAGAAAATGTTAAGATAGACCCAGAATGTCTAAAGGCCCTGGAACCTTGGAGAGATCTGTCCGTTTTCACGGAAGGGGTCTCACTGGGAAGCGTGTCGTCCTGTGTAGTCATCACGACGGATGCCTCAAAAACAAGATGGGGAGCGATCTGCAGAAACCAGAACGCCTGCGGCCTTTGGAACGAGCAGGAAGCCAAATTACATATTAACTTCCTGGAATTACTGGCCGTATTCTTGTCATTGAAATACTTCTTCAGTAAAGGTCTGGTTGCTGGGCATCATATCCTGGTAAAATCAGATAACAGGACCATGGTGTCCTTCATCAACAGAGAGGAAGGGACGAGGTCCCGGCTCTCCTCGATCTGACACGGAGGATGCTCACATGGTGTGCTCAAAGAATCTCACTTAGGGCGACTCATGTCCCTGGTGATCTGAATTATGGAGCAGATGCCCTTTCAAGAGGGCCTCTTTTGGCGTCGGAATGGAGCCTGAACCCACGGATCGTGGAACAGGTATTGTCACGTTTCGGTAGAGCCTATGTGGACCTGTTCGCTTGTAGAGCTAGCTCACACTGATCTCTACTTCTCCTTGAAGGAGATAGATGCTTCATTGGGGCTAGACGCTCTGGCACATGATTGGCCAGCAGGGGTGCTCTACTATGCATTTCCACCCGTCCCTCTGATCGAGGCGACATTGGAACGAGTGAGACGGGGAGCCCTCTCCTTGATCCTCATAGTTCCCAGATGGCCACAGAAACCGTGGTTCCCGGAGTTGATCTCAATGTTGTCGGGAACACCATGGCAATTGCCTCCTCATAGGGACCTACTAACTCAGGCACGTGGACAGCTTCTACACCCACGTCCAGGGTTGTGGCAACTCTCAGCCTGGCCTTTGAAATGTTTATTAACACTGGAAATCCCAGGATATTTAAATGAGTACAATCTTTACCAGAGCCTAGCCAAATGGCTCTTTTTTGTAGGAATTTGTAATCCTTGAGTAAGCATGCCTGGAGACGTTTTCCTTTTGCATGTAAAAGCGATGGCTTTTGTAGTAGGAGAATGCATTTGGGGGGGATATGCTGGGGGACTTGTGTCCATTGTTTGCGAATGAATGGCAAACATTCCAATCTAATTGGCTTGGCTGATGGCTCTTGTAACAGATTGCAGGGACAGGTTGTGTTCTGACATACAGTACTGTAAGTGTGATTTATATATATATATATATATATATATATATATATATATATGTATGTATATATATATGTATATATATATATATATATATGTATAGATATGTATATATATAGTATATATATATATATATATATAT
>JBBPBX010051849.1:12446-24428 GCA_038048925.1 Garcialebias charrua
ATATATATTTATATATATATATATTATATATATATATATATATATATATATATATATATATATATATTATATACACGACCCTGTGTACATAATCTCGTTTTCATCACATGTACCACATGCGGTGCAAATGACAATAAAGACTCTCTGACTCTCTGACTCTGATATATAATTATGCCCCCAAGGCCTCATCCACACCAACAGAATGGCCTCATATACATACCAATGGCTGCAAAAATGCTAATTCAATGAGCCATTTGACTAACTCCCATGGGAACTATAGTTAGAATATCCGAATGGCTCACATGTGGTAGTGCTAGTGTTAAATTTGTTCATTTTTTTACAAAAGAAACAATACAAGACAATCCCATAAATGATAATGTACAAAATATAAAAAAATGAAAGGTAGCAGAAAGAAGAATAAATCTTATTATATCTGCCCCTTTTTTCCAACAATCAGATTAAACAATAATAATCTTCAACCAACAGTACAAAATGACTAACTCTTTCTAATTTTCTAACTAATACAATACACATTACGCTATTTCATTTTTTTAACACATTCGTTTTGATCATTTTCTTAAATGTAAACATTGACTTGGCATTTTTAACTACATTCTCCAAGCCATTCCATAATCTAATTCCCTGGATTGAGGTAGAACGTCCCTTCAAACTAGTTCTGAATTGTGGTTTTACAAACATCTCTGTCCCCTTAAGATTATAACAACTTTGTCTTTTAACAAAATGCATTTGGATATTTAAAGGTAATGCATTATTTTGAGCCCTATACATAACTGATAAAATATTATAGTCTACCAAATCATGGAACTTCAATAACTTCAGTTGATAAAATAATGTACTTGATGGATGACGGTAATGTTTTCTAGTGATAATTCTTACAGCTCTTTTCTGTAATACAAAAATAGGCTTTGTGATTGTTTTACACGCATTCCCCCAAACATCAATACAATAGATTAAGTGTGGAACAATGATTGTGTTATACAACAAATACAGAGCTTTATCATTCAATAGGTCTCTGACTTTGTACAGTACTGCAATCGATTTAGCTATTTTTATTCTTACAGAATTTATGTGTTGTTTCCATGTCAGTTTGTCATCAATGATAACACCCAAAAACTTCACCTCACTCACTCTACAAATCTCAACACCCTCAATTTTGAGTGGAACATCAACAGTTTTCTTTTTATTACTGAATATCATGTAATTAGTTTTTTCTAGATTTAATGATAATTTATTTATTTTAAACCAAGTTTGTATCTTGACAAATTCTGTCTTTATCAATTCCAACATTTGTTCTATATCTTCACCTAAACAGAAAAATGTGGTATCATCAGCAAAAAGTACACATTTAAGGAGTCCTGACACATTTACCAAGTCATTCACATATAAAATAAATAGCTTTGGTCCAAGTACAGAGCCTTGGGGAACTCCACATGTGATATTACAGAGGTCAGATCTTACATCATTTATTTGTACAAATTGTTTCCTATCTTTCAAGTAGCTAGATACCCACTGTAATGCTGGTCCTCTAATACCATATTTGTTCAGTTTTTCAAGGAGAATGGTGTGATCAATAGTATCAAATGCTTTTTTTAAATCAACAAAAATACTGATACAATATTGTTTTTGATCGACAGCAGTAGTTATTTGTTCCATTAATTCCATGAGAGCCATTGATGTAGAGTTTTTTGCTCTAAACCCATACTGACTGTTGCTTAGAATATTTTGTTTATCTATAAATTGATCTAGTCTGTTTACAAATAGTTTTTCAAGAATTTTTGAAAACTGTGGTAACAAGGATATAGGTCTATAATTGTTGAACACACATTTATCACCATTTTTAAAAAGAGGAACTACCTTAGCTACTTTCATATTATCTGGAAATATTCCTGTTGAAAATGATAAATTACATATGTATGTAAACGGCTCAATAACATGGCTCATTATGTCCTTTACAAACATCATATCCATGTCCACCCAGTCCCTTGATCTCTTGTCTGTAAGATTTTTTACTACATTCATTATTTCCTCTTTGTTAGTTCCATTTAGAAAAATACTATTTGCACAACCTTTAATTGAATGGATCACATTATTATCTGCTTTTGGTATTTTAGCTGCAAGGCTTGATCCAACATTCACAAAATATTGATTAAATCCATTTACAATTTCATTTTCATCATGAATTTCATCGTTGTCTTTTACAAAGTATTTTGAAATACCAGTTTTTGTTTTATGATTCTTCAGGACACTATTCATTACTCGCCATGTTGCTTTCATATCACCATTACTTTTATCTAATAATTTACTATAATATTCTTTCTTATGTTTCCTTATAATCCCTACTAATTTATTTTTATACTTTTTATATTTTTCTTCAGCGCTCTGACTTCGCAATTTCAAGAAACATGAATACAAATAATTCTTTTTTTTACAAGCATTTCTCAACCCTTTTGTCATCCATGGTTGATCAACCGTATTTCTCTTTGTATGATTTGTTTGCACACAATTCTTTTCATACAGAGCCTCCAAGATATTCATAAACTCATCATATGCTCTGTTCGCATCATCAACATACACATCACTCCAGTCTTGTTTATCCAGATCCTCTTTCAATTTTTCCAAAACTCTTTTTGACGTGTTTATGATCTTTTTCTTCGTTGTAACTGCTTTTGTGATGTTTTGATCATTTTTATAGATTGTGAAAACTGGTAAATGATCACTTAAGTCGGTCGTTAAGATACCACCTATCACGTCCCCATTTGTTATATTTGTGAAAATATTATCAATTATTGTGGCACTATGAGTTGTAATTCTTGTTGGCTTTGATATCAATGGATACATATTTAAACTGTACATTGAGTTTATAAATGTGCTTATGTTATTTGAATCTGTTTTATTTCCCATATCAATGTTAAAGTCTCCACACAAAAAAACATTTTTATTAAAACTCTTCTCCATTAGCTCCAAGATTTTATCCGTGAATATTTCTATATTTGCTCCTGGTGATCTATATACACAACTTATTATTATGTTTTTATCGTTTTTGTTTATTATTTCTATTGTTATCATTTCCATAATATTATCAACTATTATTGACATTTCACTATTTAATTTACATTTTATTTCATTATTGACAAATAGAGCGACTCCACCACCTCTTTTATTATTTCTGTTCATATGATATAATTCATACCCCTCGATGTGAATATTACTTGTGTTATCATCATTGAGCCATGTCTCTGACAGCGCTATTATCGTAAAAGTTCTATTTAACTGTTTTAAGTAATCTGTTATTTTGGATATGTTTGCATTTATACTTCTGCTATTAAAGTGAATAATAGAGAGAACTCCATTTGATATATTGATGTCATTAAACTGCTCTTCATTATAATATTCGCTATCTTTTATTACAGGAAAAAATTTGCATCAATCACATTTTCAACATTATATATTTTAGGTTCTGAGTCTTCGTATGTTGTCATGTTCTAATGTATTTGTTCATTCCACTGTATATTTTATCCATTTTGAGTGTGAGTTGTTTCATTGATTTGTAATTTTTCATCTCCTGAGTTCATCCAGATCCTTCAGCTCTTTTATTATTTTAGGCTGAGTCTCTTCCTTTGTTTTGATAAAGATGTATCCATTTCTTGTCCATGTTGATGCTATTTTGTTTTGTTTTTTAACAACCTTGCTTCATGTGCAATGTTTCCATTTTTTTTGTTTGTTAGATGTTCATTTATGTAAACGTTTGATCCCCGCAGATTTTTTTTTGCATGCATAACATAGTTTTTTATATTCCTGCTAATGAACTTGACGACTACTGACCGCCCGAATTTTGGTGATTTAATGGGCAGGGTGTGACAGAAAGAAATGTCCCCATAGCCTATGTCAATGTTCATGTCCTGAAAAAAAGTAACTACACAATCCTCCAGAGTCTCTAGTTCTTCCTGAGGTGCAGTCTCAGTTTGGTCATTGTTAGTAAGAGCTCTTTTATATGTCCGACACTTACTAACATCAAGTCCTGAGATCACCAAGTTGTCTTGCTTTGTGTATTGTTCTAATCTAAGTCATCTATTTTTTGTTCCAGTTCAGCAATTTTATTGTTTTTGCTAACTATCAGTTCTTGCAGTTGTCATTTCATTAACCAGACCGGCCTGGGAATCCATTTTTGCTGATCATTTTTCTATTTGTTCACCCATAAAGTTGAGTGAATTTTTAAAGTCTTGCATTTCTGTTTTAAAGTCTTACATTTCTGTTGAAATGTACTGGCTGAAAGCATAAGGCTTTGGTCGCTTTGTCCCGACACAAGCAGTAATAACATTCACAAAGGTATCCCTTGATGTTTAAGTTTTTTTGCCTAGGAGATGTATAATGGAAGGGTTTCCCCTCTCCTTAACTGATCTCCAACATCAGGATGGGCTCCACTTGTCAGTCGTGCCGTAAAAAAAATAAAAAAGCATTGCTCCTCCTGTCCCTCAGAATGCTCCAAGGGAAAACAAGAGTGGATGAGTACTCACACTACTGGAGCACCCTTAGACTGTCTCATATTGGTGTTGTATATACAGGGAACCCCCGACCTACGAACCCACCGACCTGCGAACCACGAGACCTACGAACGAGTTAAAGTAGAATAATGTCATCGACGTACGGCAGAAAATATGTGACCTACGAACGAACCAAGTTAAAAATATATAATCGACCTACGGCACACGACCTACGAACGAGCCCCATTACAGGTATATAATCGAGCTACGGCGAAACTGCGTCACAAAACGGCAATCGGCGAGGTGGGGGAGGGGATTGCCTTTGGCTGTTGCTGGTTGGGCATGGGCGTGACACTGCGCATGGCAGTGGAAAAGTACCGCCAGCGAGAGGGGGGGGCTGGGCTTCTGGCGGATGTACACACAGCCGCAGTGCAGCTGGCGGCGGAGGGATCCGTACAGGTAAAGCGGTAACTATTTAAAGGGCTGCGGCCATTTTGTGCCTCGTGGTTTTCCACGGTGATTGATGGGAGAAGACACTTACGAACAGTTACAGCGAACAAAGAACGAAGAACACGACAAAAAAAAAACGTACGAAGAACCTACGAGCAGGTACAGTACATTTACAGTAAATTTATATCAGTTTTAGACTAAAGCCAACGTTAGCACACGTTAGAATTAATTTTAATTTGTGCTCCATAGGAGTTAGCATTTAGCTAATAGTCGACGCGACGACGACACGAGTTGTCCACGGGTCATCGAACGGGCAGGTACGGCCCAGTACTAAATGAAAAAATATTTTTAGACGAAAGCAAACGTCAGCATTCATTTTTGAACGTTAGCATTAATTTAAATTTTTGCTCCTTAGGAGTTAGCACGTTAGCTAATTGTGACGAGAACGACAGGAGTTGTCCACGGGTCATCGAACGGGCAGGTACGGTCCAGTACTAAATAAAAAAATATTTTTAGACGAAAGCAAACGTCAGCATTCATTTTTGAACGTTAGCATTAATTTTAATTTTTGCTCCTTAGGAATTAGCACCTTAGCTTGATCAAGAATGGCTCCGAAGAGACCTGCAAAGTCCGCGGACGCGGCACAGGGGAAAAAACCTCGTCGTACCATAACGCTGGAGACGAAGGCAAAAATAATAAAAATGTCCGATCAGGGCATGACTCCCTCTAAAATTGGAGAGGCGCTAGGGTTGCCGAGGTCAACTGTGGGGACAATAATGGCGGACAAAGAACGCATTTTGCAGCAGGTGCGTGCTTCAGCCCCCATGAAGTCCACCATCATTACCAAGCAAAGGACGGGGAGAATAGTCGAGATGGAAAGGTTGCTTGTCCTCTGGCTGGAGGACAACACACAGCGCAGAATACCAGTTGGGATGTCTGTGATTTGTGAAAAGGCAAAGATGATTTATGACAGGCTGCAGGAACTAGGGTTGACTGGGGTAGGTGCAGGGGAGCAGGGGGGTGCGGGGGGGCAGGGGGCTGCACAGAGCGATCCGGGTCAAGGGTCGTCCTCCCAGAGCGATCCGGGTCAAGGGTCGTCCTCCCAGAGCGATCCGGGTGAAGGGACGTCCTCTCAGAGCGATCCGGGTGAAGGGACGTCCTCCCAAAGCGCTGGAGGAGGGACTTCGAGCAGCACATCAGGGGAGTTTAATGCCTCCAAAGGATGGTTCGATCGTTTCAGGAAGAGAAACAACTTCCACAACATCAGAGTGCAGGGTGAGCACTTTAATTTCTCATTTTTCATTTTTAATAATGCAGGTACAGTACAGTACAGTACAGGTAGTCCTCGACTAACGAATATATATATTTTTTTTCTCCATTTTATTAGAGTGTGTTACAACAGCTTAAAACCTCTTAACAGGCGCGGGCCCGCCCGCGGTACCGTTTCAGCCTAAACTGCAGGTGTTAGATCAAAAAAAGATCGTGATTTCCCAAATATGGCAGCTTTGTAAGTTCTAACGCTTTAAAAGTGTTCCATAGGCTGTCTGCTTTTGATTGACACCAATTTTGACCAACTGGGTGAAACTTTTCAGTCTTTACAGCCAATCAAATGTCACAGACCCAACAAGCTAACTTCCACCCTCCCCCTGTTCTAACCCACGTGGGTCTTGGCCAATCAAATGAGAGCTAATTTTGACATCACAATCTTGTAGCCAATCAAATTGCCTTTCCATAGACATGTGACATGACATGCTTTGACCTACTTCAAAGGGCTCAAATTCACTGCTAGACGATGACCTGCAGCTGCGCTCTTCGTGCGTCAAACCGTAAGTGCGTGTTTGTTGACGTTTACGCGTCGTTTTTCTGACTTTGATCACTCTATAGCCATGGATAATTGCCATGGAAACATGAAATAAAAGCTTTAGAGCTTGATTTACAAGGAAAAAGTGAATGATCTGTCACGAAGCTGTCTTGTCTGCTGTGTGTGTGCGCTTGTCTTTGTGTGGCCAGACGGGGCTGCGGGGGTGGTGGGGGGGTCTGGAGACTGCTGGAGGGTCCCCTGTGGAGTAATTGTTCCTTTGTGAGGGTAATGTGTGTTATCTGAGTGGTTATCTTTGGCTGTTGGGACTGGAGTTGTCCCTCTGGGGTGAAATATCTCCTCTTGTGAGTTACAGTATACAGGTAGTCCCCGAGCTACGAGCGGCCTGCTGTCATGTTACTGTATTTCTATCAGCTTGAGAGTAAATATATGAATGGAACAGATGTAAGCTTTGAATAGACAGTCATCCTGAAGTATGTTGAAGTATAGAAAAATATTCAGACATTTCAAGTTTGCATAATACAGGTGTTACACAGCATTGTACAGTTTTGGGCATGTACTGGATTTAGAGCTGTCATAGGGCCGGAAATCCACGGCCCTACCCTACCCGAGCCCTTAGTTTAATTACCCAAGCCCGAGGGAGCCCGCTGATTTCCTAGAAATCACCGCCCGACCCGACCCTACCCGATTAAAAAAAAAAACAACAACAAAAAAAAAAAACACTACGTTTATTTATTAAGCTTTTACTGCGTTCTCCCACTCAGCAAAAGAACTTGATGTTGTTCTTCTGTGTTTTGATGGAGGAGGTGTGAGCGCGCTGCTCGCGGTGACTTTTGATGTTGAAGCTTCAGGAATGTCAGGAATGCGGCAACTTGTTCCGCCGCAGATGAGAGCAGTGTGCGGACGTGAGCGTGCACCTGACGCACGTCAGCTGGTGACATCATTTTGAGCTTGTTAAAGTTAGGCCACAGAAATAATGCAACTCTGTGCAAGTCGTGGATAATAATTTTGCGCTCCAGCACTTCTGCATGTGCGGCGCAGAAACGCCTGCTGCGGAGAGTCTGTGTGTGAGGACTGGCAGTGTTGCTTCAGTTTCTCATTCCAGAGACAAACCAGGTTGATGGTGGGATATTTGTCACCCTCCAGTTCTCTCTGTGCACGGTAAAATGGTTCGAGAAATGTCACTAAAAAGTCCAGCATGTCGGGGGAGACGCTGTCCAGGCGCGCCTGCTCTCTGGCTGAGTTGCGCAATTTAGTGGCTGCGCTGCGGTTTTCACCATCTAAATTCACTCTATTAATTATTTCCTCATCAGTAAACTTACTGCCTTATATTCTTTACAAGCAGATTAAAACAATTTTATATTGTGTGCATTTTTATTTAGTTTTGTTTGTGCTGTATGATTAAAAAAAAACACATCAAAGCCCGAGCCCGACCCGGCCCGCCAATCAAACGCAAAAATATGGCCCTACCCTACCCGAAGTCGGGTAGGGCTCGGGTAGGGTCGGGCTCGGGCGAAGAAACGACACCTCTAACTGGATTTACAGAATTCCGCCTGGACCTGCACATACAAAAACAGGCACAGAATCCTCAATTTTTATGCTATTGACTTCAAATTTGAAACTGTATTAGTAAATACTTCAGACTTTGGGCTCATATGAAATTCAAATCACTATCTTGTTGTATCAGTGTGCAGGTGCTTGACACATATAAATATTTTCAGGCGAGGCAAGAAAAACGCTTTATTTCTGTGTGCTCTCACTTCAATGAATACAAAATAATAACAGATACAACAAATATGACTGCTGAAACAAAAAATTCAAAGTGTTATCTTTACAAAGACACCATCCAATTGTTTGTACTCCATAGGGTTCAAGAACAGCTTCTAATTTAATTTGGGTATTTTTTTTAGGCGTTTTTCGGAATTTTGAGGTGAATGCTACCATGTCATTTTGTGTGCATTTAAACAGGAGAAGCAGCAAGCGCTGACCACGAGGCAGCTGAGGCATTCCCAGCACAACTGGCTGAGATCATCAGGGATGGCAGGTACACTGCGCAGCAAGTGTTCAATGTGGATGAGACAGGGCTGTTCTGGAAGCGTTTGCCAGACAGGACGTACATCAGCAAGGAAGAACGAACCGCACCCGGCCACAAGGTCGGCAAGGAGCGTTTGACCTTGCTGGTGGGGGGCAATGCTGCGGGTGACTGCAAACTCAAGCCGTTGTTGGTGTACCAATTTGAGAAACCCAGGGCCTTCAAAAATGTTAATAGATCACTGCTTCCTGTTTATTGGGCGTCAAATAAAAAGGCTTGGGTGACGCTGGAAGTTTTTAAAAATTGGTTCACCAACAACTTTGTTCCGGAAGTCAAGCGTTTTTGCAGTCTCCACAGGGTTCCCTTTAAAATCCTCCTGATCTTGGACAACGCTCCAGGACACCCCCCTGGTCTCACCACTATGAACAAAGATGTTAAGGTGGTGTACCTGCCTCCCAACACCACCTCATTGATCCAGCCAATGGACCAGGGGGTTATTAGTACGTTTAAGGCGTACTACCTACAAAGAGTCATCCGTGCTGCTTTGGAGGCTACGGAGAACTCTCAGACCCTTACGCTGAAAGACTTCTGGCGTAAGTACAACGTCCATGATGCTGTGCTCAACATTGGCATCGCCTGGCATCGTGTAACTCCACAGAACATGTGCGGAGTATGGAAGAAGCTCTGTCCAGAGCTTGTTCAGGAGGTACACGATGCCCAGGAGGTGGACCGTGTAATAGAGGATGTTGTGAGGATGGGCAGGTCACTGGAGCTCGACATGGACCAGGACGATGTCCAACACCTTCTGAGTTCATCTGGAGAGGATCTGTCCCCAGACGACCTGATTAGTCTGGACAGGCACGTCCCGGATGAGGAAGTCCAGGTGGAGGAGGAGCAGGAGGAGGCCAACCCTCCGACCTTCACGAAGCAGGAGTTGGTGCTGGCGTTTAAGGACCTCCACAACTTCCTGGCGAGGGTGGAGAAGCAGGACTCCGACTGTGAGAGGTTCGCCAAGGTCCGTCGGGGTGTCCTCAATGAAGTTGCGTGTTACCAGCAGATCCTGGAGGACAAAAAACTTGAAAAGGTGCAGAGCAGCATGCTCAATTATTTTCAAAAAGTCACAGCACCGCCTCCAGGATCTGCTGGTGCACCAGCTGAAAGGCCGTCCAGTCCTCCTGCAGCAAGCCAGGAGGAGGCCTTGGACACCCCACCAGCTGATAGGCCATCCAGTCCTCCTGCAGAAAGCCAGGAGGAAGCCATGGACAGCCCACCATCTCCCCAGTGAAACACGCCGCCCCCCCCGCTCCCTCCCTCCAGGTACAGCACGTACTGTAATGAAATGTTTTTTTTTTTGGAGTTGTCATGTTACACCAATTAATTTAATCTGTCTCTGCTTATGTTCACAGCCTTCCTCCTCCTCCCCCTCCTCTTCACCAACTCCACCATCCCATCACTGACCTGCCCACCCTCACATCCCAGCACAGCAACGTCAGAAAGGTACAGCAAAGACATGTTAATTTATTTTCTCTTTTTTTTTTACTTACATCTACACCTACTGTAATCATCACCTCTCTCTCGACAGCCTCCAAAGCGGCACGTCCCCCTGGTCCATCCACACACCTGCTACGCACCACACCACACACGTAAGGAGAAGTTGTTGTTGTCTGTGTTGTTGTTATGTGCAGGTGTTGACGTCTGTGTGTGTTTGTGTTTCAACAGATCCACTTGCTGTTTCGCCTCATGGAACAGCGTCAGGTACCACGTACCGTCCTCCAGCCTGCTCTGCCTCCAGCCTCCTGCCTGTCCTCCAGCCTCCTCCCTGTGCTCATGCTCCACACATGCACCACACACGTAAGGAGAAGTTGTTGTTGTCTGTGTTGTTGTTGTTGTTATCAGCAGGTGTTCACGTCTGTGTGTGTTTGTGTTTCAACAGATCCACTTGCTGTTTCGCCTCATGGAACAGCGTCAGGTACCACGTACCGTCCTCCAGCCTGCTCTGCCTCCAGCCTCCTGCCTGTCCTCCAGCCTCCTCCCTGTGCTCATGCTCCACACATGCACCACACACGTAAGGAGAAGTTGTTGTTGTCTGTGTTGTTGTTGTTGTTATCAGCAGGTGTTCACGTCTGTGTGTGTTTGTGTTTCAACAGATCCACTTGCTGTTTCGCCTCATGGAACAGCGTCAGGTACCACGTACCGTCCTCCAGCCTGCTCTGCCTCCAGCCTCCTGCCTGTCCTCCAGCCTCCTCCCTGTCCTCATGCTCCACACATGCACCACACACGTAAGGAGAAGTTGTTGTTGTCTGTGTTGTTGTTATGTGCAGGTGTTGACGTCTGTGTGTGTGTGTTTCAACAGCTCGTCCGCTTGCGGATCCACCTCATGGATGAGTCTAGGGTGCTACGTACACCTGCTGCCTGTCCTCCAGCCTCCTGCCTGTCCTCCAGCCTGTCCTCCACACATGCACCACACAGGTAAGGAGAAGTTGTTGTTGTCTGTGTTGTTGTTATGTGCAGGTGTTGACGTCTGTGTGTGTGTGTTTCAACAGCTCGTCCGCTTGCGGATCCACCTCATGGATGAGGTCTAGGGTGCTACGTACACCTGCTGCCTGTCCTCCGGCCTCCTGCCTGTCCTCCAGCCTGTCCTCCACACATGCACCACACAGGTAAGGAGAAGTTGTTGTTGTCTGTGTTGTTGTTATGTGCAGGTGTTGACGTCTGTGTGTGTGTGTTTCAACAGCTCGTCCGCTTGCGGATCCACCTCATGGATGAGTCTAGGGTGCTACGTACACCTGCTGCCTGTCCTCCAGCCTCCTGCCTGTCCTCCGGCCTCCTGCCTGTCCTCCAGCCTCCTGCCTGTCCTCCAGCCTCCTGCCTGTCCTCCAGCCTGTCCTCCACACATGCACCACACAGGTAAGGAGAAGTTGTTGTTGTCTGTGTTGTTGTTATGTGCAGGTGTTGACGTCTGTGTGTGTGTGTTTCAACAGCTCGTCCGCTTGCGGATCCACCTCATGGATGAGTCTAGGGTGCTACGTACACCTGCTGCCTGTCCTCCAGCCTCCTGCCTGTCCTCCGGCCCTACATATATATATACATATATATATATACGTATATATATACATATATATATACATATATATATATATACATATATATATATATATATATATATATATATATATATA